>APFE031179894.1:0-69978 GCA_000404065.3 Pinus taeda
ATATTCAACATATAGACCAAGGAGTATATGAAACAATTCATTAATAACAAATCATTGAGAAGAATGGAATTATTTGTATTAATAGAAAACAAAAGAAACCATTACAACCTGAGCCTTGGTGTTATGCAAGTTCCTCCCAGGGTCCAGCAAGAGTTTTCCTCTACTTTGACAAGTTCACCCACTTCCAAATGAAAACAAGAAAGGATGGTAATCTCTCCTCACAAGCTTACAATGGAAGTCCTAATTCCAGCAGCATCTACCCTTTGGAATGTTCAGCTTTCAACCTCCCCTCCTCTGGCCCAAGCCCTGTATTTATAATGTTCTAGAGGAAGTTATTCAGTTCCAACATCAATGGGATACTCCCTCTTTTGGATGGGGTAGCTCCTCTCTTGATGGGATAAGTTCCTCTATCCTAGGGATGCATGAACCATCTGGAGGCGCTCAATACACGTCAAACAATCTTCTAGAATGCTCTAGAAGTGACCACAAGTAACTTTTTAAGATAAAACTCGTGCCTTTTGACCTTTACAGGAGTACTCACCCACCCCTTTACAGACAGAGCGTACAAGTACACAGGTATTGTGAACTTGGGTTGCATACACGTAGGTAAGGCTGAGGGAAACTGCGTACCCAGAGATAAATAGATTTTTTAAAGAATTTCTCTCTTTCTTGAAGTTTGACATGGAGAGCAGAGGTATGAGACTTGCCAAGGCGGATAGTATGACATTTGATGGAGCCATACTAACTGCAAATAGTCATGGTGACAAATTTTAGTCTAACAGTTTGACTTAGGAGAGCCTTAACCTTTTTATTGAGTCAGTGTCCTCTGATTGGTTACCTCTTCCAATCATATTGAGTGTTTTCTTATGCCCCCTGCATGATGAACTTATAAAAAGTTATCATATGCTGCCATGGAGTCAAATTGAAGTCGTGCTTTTGTTCAAGGGAAGTAAACCTCAATCGGCCTCTCTATGGTGTCTCTTGACCTATTTTTCAGTTGGCCATCCCTGGTTGTTAGTGTCATGTTTGTTATCACATCAGCTATATAGGTCCTTTGCTCATGCTAGTTTGAGAATTTCTCCATTAACTTCTTACTAGCGGATATTTCTCTTATCAACTATGACAAATAGCTCTGAGGCTAGATCTAGAGTTGTATCTTGGCCCTATTTTCATTATTGATAGGTCACCTTATGCTCAAAATTGATAAATATCATGGGTCATTGACAGAGTGGTTTCTGTTGTGTTCAACATCAGATTTAATTATCACACATTGGGATTCATGTAGTGCCTTGGTTTCCATTTGACTCTATTGGTGGATTCCTCATCTCTGTGTTAGCTTTCATTATTGGTTGGTTCAGAGGGGCTTTATTGAGCGTTAGCCACATATTGTGTATGCTAGAAACATGCTTTAGTTTGGTTAATTCATATTTCTTCATCTGATTCCTTCCACATTATTGGCCTACGGGTTACACTCGTGCTAGGTTTGTGAAGGATGCCTTAATGGCTTCCTTCTAGTGGATCTTTTACCACAGACTTCATCTCATTTCTCTCGAAAAAAGATCTAGAGTCCATTTGATAGTACCTTAGGGTTTTTAGTCATCAGTGGCATATTCCTTCACTATCGACAGTGGGAAAACCTCATTGTCTCCTGATTGATATATTCTTCCAAGTGTTCAACTACAACTCATTTAGTTGCACTTGCTAGATTGTATTGGGTACATTGACTCTCATCATCATTATCGATGAGTAGCCTCACATTTGTTAACGGTATACATTAATGATTGGTAATCAAATGATTTCTCACATGGTCGACTTTAGATAATTTAATTCCATTGCGTCGAAATGTACCATGGTGGTCAGTGAAGACCTTGGGTTTACGTTAGCATGTCTTGGTTCACTTGTCAATTTCTCTTGTTTTTTCTAGTTGACACCATCCACCTTATATATTGTAGTTCATTAGAACAATGTCTTATGTGTTGGCACCCGAGTTATAGTGCAGTACCATTTATTCAATCATGTTCACTTGGTACTATTTGGATCAATTTCTTGACTTCAGTGATATGCTTCATATTTTAACATCATTGATCACCTCTTTATATGTGATATTTAGACATGTACTTTCTTGATTATGATCATATGATTCATTATGTATTTTTGGTTCCTTTATACTTGTATGCATATTGGATCCACTTTTGTACTTGACATGCAGACATGATTTACTATTTCTGAGCATGGGTATGTCCGCCTGAGACAACAATTTCTTTCTGATTTCTTTAGATGGCTTAGTAGGCTGAATTCCTGCGAACTCCTCCTCGGTCTCAGCATGACTCATTCTATACACTTAATACATTTCGGTCATCATGTAACCCTTCTGACCTCATATATTAAAGGGCATTTGTTATAGCACAATTTACCACTCTTGGTAGATTTGATGCTCTAATTATGGCCTTGGGCAATCCTTACTTCCAGACTTGGTCCAAAATCTAAAAAACTAATGTTTTATTCCCTATACACTAATTTTCCCTGTGATAAAAGTGTGTACACATAGTTCAACATATACACAACCCACGTACATATGTTAAAACACTTTAAAAAATAAAATTTCCTTAATTTTGAGTGGAGTTCGTGAGTTTTACATGTTACTCACCTCCTATTTCCCATGGCCCAACTATTTCCCAATTGAAAAGGCTATTTTGGAGAAGTATAAATAAACCTCCACGGGAAGGCCTTAGATGAGAAGAGATGAGATATTTATACTATAGTGAGATTATCCCTGATCAAGTCTGATGAAATGCCTATGCCTCCTACACTCCCCAAAGCTTTAGGAAACCCTTGTTTCCTTGTTGGAGATATCCTTCATCCTTCTTGAAGATATCCTTGTATTGGTGATGGAGTAAGATTTCTGAGGCCATGAAAGGATGAATCTAGAGGATAGTTCTACTTGGAGCTGATGAAGGACTGAGCTCATATTTCTCCACTTTACTTGTAGCTAACTTCAATAAAGGAATTATGTTTATTTTTTTATATTAAATGTGTTTATGCATCTATTTATATTGTAATTCGTTTATGAATTTTACAATGATGCATAATCATTTATTTATTTATATCATTCTAAGTTAATATCACCGACATGCTTTATGTTTCTACTACTGTATGTGTTTCATTTGAATAATTTCAGGTTTTGAAGATATCAAGAGAAGCTAAGGGTTTGCACCCTATAGGATCTACTCAAACATAGGACTTCCAGGTAAGGACCCCCTTAAAAAGTTCAGTAGAATAAGCACTTTGGTTGATTTCTTGAGAATTTCTTGATGTGGTTTTCCCTATACTCTATTGGGGTTCTCAACCCATTACCATAGGGTGATCTCACCCACAACACAAGGGAATGTTAAGAATGAAACTTCGTAACCAATTCATTATTGAAGAGAGATGGTTGGACCTACAAATATGACCATTAAAGTGGAACCATTTATGATTTGAGATGATAATTTGATCATACTTTTGTAACTGTTCAATTATCTCTGAGAGTTCCCTTTCCTTCACTTTCATTTTATCCAATTCCTATATGTTGGCCTTAGAACTTCCCTTTGCTGAGAACTATTCTAACATTGTTACAACATCATGCATTTAAATCTCCTGATCAACCACTACCACAGTTGTGCTATTTGATATTTTTCTCTTTCTTTCTAATATGCATTTCTAGGCATGACTTCTGCCTCAAGGGTTTCCTCTAGATAGCTTTGTTCTAGTTTTTATGTTTCTAGCTCTGCTAGGGCCATGAATTTATTTTCTGACCAAATATTTTCCTTAGGTTAGGGTTGTGGGATATGGAAGTCCTTCTCTTGTATGCTAGTTGTTGAAATCCATCTTCATACAACATTTTTTCTTTCTCCTTTGGTAGGGGGGATTAATAAGAGGTAAGTCCCCATAGAGGTGGCCATGCTCATGGCACCTTCTGCAACATAGGGGGGTATACTCACAATAAATGGGTTGAATAATATCCTCAGTGGAGTGAGATTACCATGTATTACTATAGTGCTTGTGAGACATTCATGTACATGTATCCAGGCATATGTTTTGTACCTATTGGATCTTGTTGATTCTGAGGCTTTTACAATTTTTTTTATGCTATTGCTAATTCCTTTGAAGGTGTCATCCTCCCAATATTTTATTAGGATAATGTATCATCTAACCCTGAGAAAAGTAACTTAAAAAATTCCTTTGTAAGGGTTCAAGCGATAGGTACAAAACTTAATCGATATACCTAAGTTATTAATAAAATAAGGGCCAATCTCAAGGAATCTCGTACTATCCTCTAAATTAGTGAAAATCACCATTAAAACTCCCTTGGCACCTATATACAACTCAACATTCCCTTTACGTTTCCATTTATATTTGATCCAAACTACCAGATATGTCTCCATTGGCTAGGTGCCTATGAATTTATAGATTAAGGTGTCATGTTCCATAAATTATATGTGCTACAAGATTTTATTATACTTGACCACATATCTAGGGTTTTGAATAACTTTTGGGGAATAATGACTAGATTTTGTATTCTTCTTGGTGGCACTAAAAACAAGATATTATTTATGAGATCCTTGAGATGAGCTTCCTGTGAAGGATTGAGGAGGTGTTGTAGGCACAATCTTCTTCCGTAAATTTGTGTCCCCCCTAATTATTTTTTAGTAGGAGGGGATTGTGCCCCTTCCTCTAGATGAGGAAGCAATGTATACTTCAGGGGCAGGGAAAAAATAATACCGAAACTAGATACTAGGTTCCATTACAAATAATTTATAAATATTGAATGATACACTGAGAGAAAACCATAACGTAGTATAGTTTCAAATCATGTATGTGGACTACGGCTCATACAAATTATTGACTTCAACATAATAAACATAATAAGTTTTCACATTGCTTGAAGGTATTTGTAAACGTAATCCTAGGGATATCTCGAATGCAAATCTAGTAATGTTATAAACAAGGGTAATATCTACAACACAACATAGTCACTTCCTCTACTGCTAACTAATCGATTAAGGCCATGTTTATTTTTAGGCCATCACGTTCTCGTTATTTAGGAATACTTCAATCTCTACAATTTGTCATTATTTACACATTCACATAACCGTGGGAAGTGAAAAGTGTGAACGGTGCCCAATAAACATTTTAGTTATGCATAGTGTAAAAGGGAAGTGAATTTTTTATTTGTGTGGAGTGTGGAAGTACAATAAAATTTTCAATTTTACATCGTGCTTCTTTTATGTCACTTATCTCTACATATAGCTCTTGCTGGCACCTTCGCACTTCATACATGTGGACGCTGAATAACTTCTATAAGAATTACAATGGAATATAAAGATTTTTTTATACATTGTACAAAATGTTATGCTGTAGATTCATATATTGTACTAAACATAGTTAATATTTTGGTATTAAAGGGATTTCTCATTTAATATTAGAGCGAGGCCCACATTTTCTCATGCGAAAAGCAGAAGGGAAACGCATGTTTTCTTTTTGCAGACTGAGGATGTGGATTGTGAACTTTTATGGTATGAGTAACTTCTCCACCATCACTTATCTCCACAAATACCTCTTGTGATCACCTCTTCAGTTTTCATATCTAGCCTCTTAATAATGTGTCTTAGAATTATAATGAAATATCCATATTTTCTGATCGATTGTAGAAACTTTTAAGGTGCAGATCTATCCATTATACTAAACATAGTTATGCATTAAAAGGAGACTTCATTTGATATTAGATATTATGGGCATAGTGCAAAAGGGTAGTGAACATTTTCTTTCTACGTAGTGCGGAAGTGAAGTCAAAACATTTATCGTATGAATCCCTTCTTTGGTTTTCCTTATCTTTGTACATAGCACTTGTCGACACCTCTGCACTTTGAATATGTGGTAATTTAGTAATGTCTGTTAGAAATTAAGTCTATATTTATTTTCGTATGGTTTTCCTTTTATTTTTATTCGAAAGTTCCATCATTTCCATATTTTTTTGTTATTTATGTGTTTGCATAAGTGCGAGAAGTGTGGAGTGTAGAGGGATAGTAAATGCTTTAATTGTGGATAGTACAAAAGGGCATTGAATGTTTTGTTTTTATAGAGTGTGGAAGTGGAGTTCAAACCTTTATTGTAAGTAATGCTTATTCATGCCCACTTATATCCACACATAATTGTTGTTAGCACCTCTGCACATCACACGTGTGACAGTCAATGTTTTTATTTTGTGGTATACAAAGATGCAGTCGAAGCTTTAAAATTTGTCTGAAATGCAGAGGGACAATGAATGTTTTCATTGTGTGTAGCATTTAGGTGGAGCTGAAGGTTTTATTGATCACTATGAGTAGCAATGATAGTGAAAATGTCAATGTTAGTGCTTTGGAAACTTTTCATGCACCTTCGCACTCATCATTACTCTTGCTATGTCTGTCTGCACATGTGGTTGACCAACAATGTGTCATAGGATTTAATTTTTTAGTTATACATTTTTATAGGTGCAGAGAAATATTTCCTTGTACAAAATATACATATAGGGGAGAGGCATAATGTAGAGGAAGGGTAAAGCGGGAGAAAAAAGTGTGAAGTGTAAAGGGGTAGCGAACATGTTCATTGTGTGGAGCGTGGTGGGGAAATGAACATTATGCACATTGTTGAAGAGAAAACCATTATTTGAATTAATAAACTCCCCTCCCCCAACAATTTCTCCACACACTCTTTATGTCGTAGTCCCTCCACATAATTTCTCCTTCTTCTGCAAATCATAGAATTATCCTTTTTTGACCATGCCTCGACTTTGCATATTAAATTAGTCTTATGCAGCGTGTGGAGGAAGAAAGCTTGTTCAAACACATTAATAAGAAACTTGATTTAATATCTCATAATAATAATAATGAACAAACGTGAAATCACAAATCCAAGAGAAATAATCATTAAAATTCATTCAAAATAAAAAACAAATGGCTTCAAGCGAGTTGCACAATTTCATTATATACATTTCTAAGGGGCAGTAAATGTTTATAATGCATGGAGTGCGAAGGGATAGTGAACATTTAACTGCTAGGAGTTCCTTATATTTTCACATACTTCTTTTGCAATTGAATTATGTTCAAGAAAATAAATATGATTAAATAAGAGGGTCCACAATAATTAAACCACTTCTCTATTTAAAAGCTCACTACCCAAGAGATATTTGGGGCATAGATATATGGATTCTTTAAAGAACATAGACAAAAATACTCATAAGCTAGGGGGTATGAACAAATATCTAGGCAAAGAGAAGGGTGTGCGAAAAGTGTAGAATGTGGTGGGGAAATCAACACTTCATTGTGTGGAAGGGCTACTGAACAATGAAATCCTTTCCTACACTTCTGCATTCTGTACAAATTAAAAATATTAAAACTCCCTACATTTTTTAGAATGCATGAAGATATGCATAAATGGTTTATATCTTTCTTTTTAATCAATTTAACTAATGGAAATGAGACAAACACTACAGTTTTTATTTTTAATAATAACACTTTGTTTTATTGGAAGTTCTTATTCTCCTTAAGATCAAGACATTCTATATCAAGCAATTTTATACCAAGAAATCGTACTTTCATAAACTGAATATATCAATTTGAATTTGAAACATAGAAATATATTTAATTGTGTATAATAGGGAGATAAAAGGAAAGCACAATGAAATCCTTCCTCATATCAGCCCACACCACACAAATTTAAAATACTACAACATAAAAAATTATTCGAACATCATAACAAATAGAACTACTAAAATTCAAATAATCTTAACTACATTTCTAATATGTATTCTTTCTTGATGTACTTATGGCATAATATAGGATCTCAAATCATAAGCCTTGAACAGTAAGAAAAACAATTAGGGTAACAAGAATTGTGTCCAAATTCAAGTTTCAATCATCACAGATATGATTAAATAACTACAATACATGGAACATATGTCTATAATAAAAAATTGTTCAAGACTATTGATTTATGTTGTGATCAAAACAAAATATTATATATAATATAAAAGTTTAGAGAATATCCTCAAAAACTTATCTTCTATTAATGCTTTTGAGTAATGTCACAAAATTCATATCCATATAAGATCTTATGCAAAACATTAAGAACTCTAATTCTAATAGAAGTCACTTATATCAATAATCAAAATGCTCAATGGCTTAGCTCATGAGCTCATTCACTATGCTATTATTCCATCTTCCCTTAAACTATCCTCTCCTGCATTTGAGGGAAAATGAGTAAATAAAAAAATTCATAATTTATCTCTAAAACAAAGATATCTGGTAAAAGGAAAGCACATGCAGATGGAAGAGATTATGTAATTGAGCCTACATTTATGTTTGATTTCTAAATCAACTAGAAAAATTGTGCTACCCAATTGTCAAAGAAAATGTGTTCGTCCAAAATTTGGACTTAGACTGGGATACCACGAACTATAATACGGAAAATGGGAAATGAAGATGGAAACAAGGAACTACATTGAGAAATTAGTGTACGTGACATTAACACAATTAATAAATCCAAATAACTAAACACATGTAAACATAAAATGAATGTACCAAGATTTAAGGACACTTATGTGAAAGTATATATGGTAATTGTTTGACTATAAGTTGTCTTTCAGATCCTTGATGTCTTGAACAAATCTCTCCAACATAGCTTAATGAAATCTTTTAATGGACCAACTCTGATCTCTAGCTTAACATGTTGATTGAATATCTTCTTCTCAATCTCCATATCCTGCATTTGTAATTGAGTGGCTAAGATAGAATTCCCTTCATTAATACTAACAAAGATAGTGATCCATTTTCTAATTTCTTCTGTAGTAAAATTAGTTATATCATCATATTCTCTTTCCATTGAATCTTTTAGCATTTCTGATTTCATTATTACTATATCTTTTATGATCAGTGCAAAATCACCAATGATGCATGGATTGGTTGGATATCAATAAATTTGCACCACCTTCATAAAAACATCACCTCTTCTATTATTTATGCTTTCACATTTAGAAATAATATTCTCTAGTGTACTAATTCTTTTCGACCATCCGACTTTTATATGCTTCATTCAATTAGAATTTGGGAGTTATTTATTTATTTATTTTTGTTTAGATCATACAAAAATTAAAACATTTTACTAATAATAAGTAATTCATTATTAACCAAAGGATTATCTTTATTTATAGAAAGTGAGTTAATTGTATGAGTGAAAAATCTTTTTCCCTTCCTTGTTAGCCATTTCCACTTTTTTCATTCAAAATATTCTCTTAATCAATAATGTTTTAAATTCCTTTAAGTATATATTTATTGATATGCTAAATAATCATCTCTAATTAATATTCTTTTTAATGAACTATTTTACAAGACAAATTCTCAATAAATAGAAATTCAAAATAGACAAAGTTGATGCTTAATGGGAAAAAGGTGGAAACAATTACCATATTCCTAAATAGGTCACAACTTTTCTAACAAAATAGAAATTCTATAATGATTTTTAGAAAGGTAGAATTTTTTGAAAAAAATAAGTTAATTTCCAAGATTTTAGATTTTTGGTAAAACCTAGTGGATTGTTTGATGGTGCTTAATCAATTTTTGTCATTAAAAAAAATGATTTATACACTCCCATAGTCAAATTTTTAAATATTTTTCACTAGATTTTGGTAATAAATTCATTGTTCACGGCAAATTATTGGTTCGACAAACAATTTTGATTCTCCAAATTCCAAAACCATTTGATCTATGTACTTTGCAATTTGTTGTTTCTTTAGTATAATTGCTATATTAATCAAATAAAATGTGATTTATTTGTGATAATGATAACTAGCCTACACGTTACTAATAATAACTCTAATTTGAAAGGTGTACAGGGAAAAATTGGCACAAATATTGTATAGAAACCTGGCTAGTTATCTCTATTATGAAAAGAGTTCATAGTTTGGTTGGCACCCACTACTATTTTGATTTCAATTTGTACATGGTAGAATTTTCCATTTCCAATTACATGTCAATTCACTCAGTCACCGAAAGAATGCTAAAATATCTTAATATTGGGTTACTATCGTTATGTGAAAGACAAAAATGTGGAGAGTGCACTACACACAATGAAAGCTTGCTTTTTCGGTTATAGAAAAACTCTAGTTTGTAATTTTGTGTTTTTTCCATTTGTGTTATATGTTATTATTCAAAATGTGAAATATTGTTTATAGGACACTTAATATAAAAAGGTTGGCATTTATAGGAAGCAGGAGGAATATTTTTTGTACTCTAATCAATCTACAATTTCACGTGGAAAATAATAGATATTTTAGCATGAATTTTAGAAATTTGGCAGAAAATTTTGAAAAAATGAGTTATAGATTTTAATCCTTAAGATTTTGTGGTGCCTGGGTGATTGTTTATGGTGTTAAATCCATTTCAACCATAATAAAATGATTTAAACACTTCCACGTTGAAAATTTTCTCATTAGTTTTCAACATGAAATTCATTCTTTGGGCGAAATTATGGCGCAGATTGAGAACGTCGAAACAAATCTCAAAATTCAAAAACCACCTACTGCTTGTACTTCTCACTTTCTTGTTACTTTAATATTATCGATGTAAAATCCAAATTAAATGAGAATCATTTGTGATAATGGCAGGTAGCCTATAGGCTATCAATAATAACTCTAACATTAAAGGCGTAGAAGGAAAACCGTCAACAAATATTGTGCAAAAACCTCGCTAGTTATCTTTATTATGAAAGGAGTTGATTGTTCAATTGGCACCCACTACTATGTTGATATACAAGTTGATGTCAGTTTGTACGTGGTAGCACTTACCATTCCCAATTAAGTGTTGATTCACTCATTTTTCAAAAGAATGGCTAAACTTTATAGTATCTAGTTAATACCTTTATGCAGAAGAGGAAAGTGTGAAATGTGCATTCCACATAATGAACGTTTTTTGGTTTTACATAATGACAGTTTGTAATCAGATGCTTTTTCCATTTATCGTGTGCCTCTTCCGCACTCATTACAAGGAATATAATAATTTTTGTAGATTATATTCTCTATATGTTTAGTATGAATTTTGGGGCTCCACATAATAGAAAAAAAAGTAATAAACTAATATATAATATTGTTCAATATTCGCTCAATATGAATTTCCAGTTTCCAAAAAATTTATGCATTTGCACCTAAGTACTTCAAACAACGTATCAAAAATTTGAAGGAATATTCTTGATTGGCCACATATGCGGAATGCGGTGGTGTAGAGAAAACTAGGTTGAGTTTCCTTTCATTGTGCGGAATGAGGAAGCGTGAATGCCACGAGAATAACAAATAGTCAAAATGATTGTCGAAATAAGGAATTTTTGAATTATGTTAAAATACATCTCTGATATTTTTGGTGCAGAGTAGAGGTGTGACTAATGGAAACTATGCATTAAATACTTATTATTAACATGAAATTTTAAATTCAATGTCTTTTTAATGTGTTAAAACAAGTCATGTTATGCTAGAGAATAGGTGTGTGGAGCAAGGAACAAACATTTTCTTTCATAATGCTTTGGTTTTTTTTAGACACACTTCTCTTGCATGACAATGCATATTATTAATCAATTAACACTGTGGGAGAATGTTGTACATGGAAATTTTTCCTGTATTCATGAAAGCATTAAAAATTTAAACATAAACTTAATATGCAATTATAAAATAAATAAGCTTCCTCTTCAGAATGAAATATTTGCACAATGAAACATGATGCTACAATTATGATTCTCAATTTTCTACGTGAAATCTTCTCTGCATACATTCAAAAAAGACAATGAATTTTCTTTCATAATAATATTAGTTTTTTTTCATAGTTGATAAAATTGATTTCATCATCAAGTTAAATTAAATTAATTTATATTTATTACTTTTAGGTTTATAATTTTTTAATGAAATCTTTCATTGTGCAAAGGAAGCTTCCTTCGGACAATGAAATATTTTATTGTAAGCTCTCTACAATGAAAGCTTTCGTTGTATTCTCCACACATAATGAAGAAATAGGGTTCTACATCAAGCACGAGTTCTTTAAATATTTATTTTCTTAAATAAAATAAAATTTACATGTGTATAACTAAATTACTTACAAAAACTAATGTATCATTGACTATTGAAAAATGAAATATGGAGTTTTGCACAATGTTCTGAAAAATAAAGCCCATAGTTTAATGTATTATTATGAGATCCTAGTTTCTTCTTCAATTAAATAACTTATTGCCTCATAAATTCAAGAAATTTTTAAGAAATTGAGAAAATGTATTATTAAACAAAATTTATTTAATGATAGTCAATGTTTCATTGTGTGAAACTTTCACTCTGTCGATGAAGATTAATATGTAGAATGAAATATTTCATTCTAAGACCTACAAAATGAAATATTTGCACAAAGAATCTCCCCACAATCAAACATTGATCCATAAAACTCTACCTTCCATGTATGCATTCATAAATGAAAATAATTAGAACCGAGTAATCAATCTCTATGCTTGAGAAGCCTTGAACAATAACTAACACATTTACAATGACATTAAAGGTATTCAATTCAAAATGATAATAACTATAGCTATGATTGTATTAAACACTACAAATGGAATGGATATCCAAAACCCAAAAGTCTTTTTAAATGTGCATTTTCATTGGAATCAATTCCAGACCATTACATCCAATATAAAAGATAAAAAGCATACTCTCGTAAAATTATGTTAAATCAATGTTCTTGAACAATGGTAGAGAATGCAAAGTTATAAAATTGCATATGAAAATCATTATCTAAGCATTCTTGAACAAATTGTTAAACATTTTAGTATAAGGACAAAAACAAAAATTGATTTTGATTATGACCAATTATAAAAGATTAGATAATATCTAAAAGCTCATATAAAATACTAGAAAACACATGTTCAATTAGTTTTTTCACACAACATCTCAAAACTAAGACATATACAATGTACCGTCCAAAACATTATCATAGAATTAATTACATAATTGTTAAACAGATTGAGAATTAGAACACACGGTAATTAGAATGGAAGGATTGAGAATAAAGTCATGGTATAGAGAGCAATATTTGTTTCATAATGAATTTATCAAAATCCTAGTACTTAAATCAGAAAAGTAAATGCATTTGTCCCAATGAGGAGTGGGACTGGGTTCCCATGGACCATAATCTCACAAGAACACTTGCAACAAAAAATAAGAAACTGCATCCAAAAAATTAGATTATTTGATGATAATGTATCCAAAAAACTTAAATAACTAAACACTACAAATAGAAAAATTAATGTCTAAGTTATTAAAACACTTACAATATGCAAAAGCATAGCCTGACATTATTTGGCTACTAGTTGTCTTGAAGAATCATGATTTCTCCAAGTAATTCCTTCACTTTAGCTTTAATGAAATATTTCATCAGAATGACAATAATATCCTATTTAACAAATTCATTGAATATCTCCTACTCAATATTTATAGCTTATTCTTCTAATTGCGAGGCTGAGTTCTCTTCACTAACATTAACACAAGTAATTATGCATTTTCTACTTTTCTATAGGTAAATTAATTATATCATCGAACTATATTGTCTTTCATTTTTTTAGCTTCTCCAATTCATCCATAAATGTGTCTTTTTAAAATTAATCTACAGACCTATGTAATGCGAAAATTATTTAAATCATGAAAAATCAGTACTGTCTTGACATACATATTATTTTTTCTACTTTTCATGCTTCCACATTCAAAAATAATTTATTTTATTGTTTTGATTCTCTCAAATCATGGAACTTTGATATGTTTCATTTGATCAACATTCATGAGTCCTTGTTTCTCCTTTTCTATATTTCACAGTAAATCAAACTTGCAACTGAAAGTTAGTAAGTCATTGTCTGGGAGTTCCATGTATTCCTCGGGCTTACTTTTGACCCATCAATAGATGACTTAATTCTATGGAATAAATTCTCCAGATTGAAGACCGATTTCCACGGATAATAAATAAATCAAAATATTTTGAATATATTACTAATAATATACAATTTCATTGCATTAATGATATTGGTAGGTTTATCAAATCATTGGGAGGTATTAGAGTAGAAATTTATAATAGAAGAGTAGGTATTGCTGGTGGAGTCATTAATACAGGAACCGAGTTTATAGCATCTTCTAGCTCTTTTATTCTTTCATTCAATTTTATATTGTATGCTTCTTGTTGGCTAATAGACTCTGCAATCATGTCACAAATATCTTTATGGAATTTCATGAGCCTTCACATTACAACCCTAGAAATACAAACATCCATTTCTAGTTGATCAATATCCATTTTGTTGCAAACTTGTACTCTTTGAGTTCTCAAACATTTATTGCCCTTGTCATTGTTTTCATTTTTCAATATGATAGGGTGGCCATCGAAAGAAGTGACCACTTCAGATATTTGCTCAATCGTTTTTTGATTTTCTTGGAAATAATACTAACACAATCAAGTAGTATAGCATTGGAAACTTCCATGTCCATAGCCTTTTCATTTCTCTATGTTGTATGAGGACTCTTCGATCTAGCTAATTGAGCAAGGTTAACTCGTTTTGGAGTTACTGTATGAAGAGGCTGTCCATCATCTCTGCCATCTAATAACCCACCATGAACCAATATTTCACTTACATTAGCTTTTTTCCTTTTTTGATTGGAGGATGAAGTTGGACAAAAACCGCATCTGAAAGATTGAGATTGCCTCATAGGATTCATGCCTCTTTTCTTGTATCTTACTCCCATGATAACTAGTTATTTTTCAACGACCGCTTAACACCTGTTATCATTTTTTTTTTGTTAGTGCATTGTCGCTTTACTCACATCCCTCTCTACCTCTTGGAAAAAAAATTCTTGTATCTAGTAGAATCTAGGTGTTCCACGAAAAACCCTTTTGGATCAAAGGCTTCAACAACTTAATCTTCACTTAATATAAAAGGACCTAAATACTATTCAAGATTCCTACTGTGAATTTCATTCTTCGTAATATTATTTCCTAACAATAAATGGAGAATAAATAAGTTATTTTTTATTTTTATACTCAAATGTAACTAGCCAACAATGGCATTTCCTATATATTTCAGCTAGAAAATACCTATCTAGAGCAAACATCGGTAATAATGGCCTATTTTCAAAACCATAAATTTGAATTATTGTATTACATTCTCTTTCTTCATGCTCTCCTTTTCCATATAGCAAAATGTGAGCCTATGAAGATATTTTAGGAGGATCTTGTTTAGTTGCCATGTAATAAACTTTCTACACAAAGGCATCTTTAATTAAACAAAAATTTAAGGAATTTCTACACTTTGGCAATATAGGATATCATAACCGCATTAGTTCCTTACTAAAATTGAATTTAGGATTACAGGGTAAATTGTCAAACACATGGAGAGTTTTTCTCAAATACATCATCATAAATAATCTATTCCTATTAGATAAACTATTAATTGAAAATATAGTTTATTCGAGATGACATGAACTAGCTGAATATATAGTTATTTCATATGGGTGATAAAGTAGGCAGAAAATTCATTTTGGAACATTTCATATAGATTCTTGGCCCATAAAGAGAGAAAACTAAAAACAAAAGTCTGTAAACAACATTCTAAACAAAGAAATATAGGGCGAAGAGAGATAAGAAGGAACCTAGGATGTTAAGTAAATCTAGAATAATGTCAATCATGCTTGCTTCTGTCTTCACGAAGCTATCCACATCAATCAATTTTAAACACTTATTCATTTCTGGTAACTTGAGTAAGCATAAAAATTCCTTGGGATCCAGAGGAACCTTCATAGCTCCTAGATTGTTTTTTCTTGTTCTTGAAAAAAAAATTGTGCACAAATAAAGAGGTTCTTTGAAATCAAAGACTTTTAGAACACAGCCAACTTTCACTGATACACCACTCCAAATCTTGTTGGTTTTTGTCTCTTACATTGGTAGATTCACATACCACTCATACATCATCAAACAATCAAATTTCTCATCCATATGAGAAAGTGAGTTCATAATATCACTGTAGATATCCTCTTTCCTGCCTCTACTACACATATTTTCTTTGCACTAAGAGATACTATGTCAACGAACACCATTTTCAAATTCCATTTAAATTTGCAATTCTCCATTCTCTTTATAGTCAACAGTTGTTACTCTTACTCATGTGAAAGTTGATACACATGACATTCTCAAGCAATAGCAATTAAGATACCAAATCCTACGTTTATAGGAAGTAATGGAAATAAATTATGAAATTACAAAAAAAATTTGTCCCTTTACACTGCACTTTTCTCTTACTTCAAGATAATTGATATACATGTCATAAGAAACAAAAGATTATGATATAAACTAAAAACAAATTACTTTTTATCGTGACAATTAGCTAACAAAATATCAGCAATGACTATAAATAGTAAACTCTGCATGGACAATCGTAAATAATTAGTTTAATACAGAGACATGTTCAGCCATCTTCTACCTCAAATTGACTTGATTGTTTCTCCCCACCACTATCTAAAATTGAACCAAATTTTATTTATTAATTAAGTGACATGTAGTTTTGAACATTACAGTGAAAAGCTAACTATCAAAATGCATTTAAGCAAATTGGATGAAGCTGCGTATATTTTCATGTACATTTCTTCTATGTATCTACCTCACAAAATACTAAACGCAAATCTATCAACACAGACAAGGATTATCTCATACCATAATACAAAATACTAGGAAAAAACTATTGTTATACGTTAAAGTATTCTCAAGGTAATGCCACCACCAAGAATTAATAGTGTATGCTATTATCTTTATGTTCATGAATGCGTTCAAGTAAGTTTATTTTAGTAACATAAATGTTGATATCACATATAGAGGAAGTTTTTGAAATTTCAATGCAAAGAGAAATAAACATAGTAATTCATTTGAAATAAAAAACCAACGACTTCAAGTGAGTTGCACAAGTCAAGAAACAAAAAAAATACCCTTCGTGACACTTTGTACGTCCACATACATTATGCTAATTAATTAGCCATAATTTACAATGTATCCGAAAACCCAAACCTCTGAACATAACATGAAATAATAGAAAATACTGGACAAATAAAAATCTTTCCATACACTAACTTATTTTTTTGACTAATGCCACCAACCACAAATCCATCTGAAAGATGGGAGTGTCATTTAACCTTTTGTATCCATGAACTATTCCACCAGCCATCAATTAGTAGTTTGTGCCAAGAACTTTATGTTTAATGCATTCAAGTAAATTTATTTTGGTAACAAAAATGTTAACATCGTACATAATGGCAATAAAAAAACCAACACTTTCAAGCGATCTATTTATTTTAGTGTTGGTATCACATAAAATCACATCTCAATTTCAAATTGAGCTTCAATGACATCTTCGACATGCGACATATTGCACTATGTTTCTGTGAGATAGACTTATGCCTTTGTAATGACACGCCACTTCCTAAACCATGTTCTGTCATTAATACTTAATTAAAATTGTCTCTTGATGACCTTATGTTCCACATTTTATACTTTTCATATGATAATTAGAGATTCCATTAATACACCAATGAAATCCGCAAATCTGATTTTATGTGAAATTAGATTGAGATATAACAATTCATGTAAGGAAAAATGATTAGGTGCAAAGTATTTAGCTCAAAAATCAATGTTCACATTTTGGCTTGAAAATTGTATGATTGTGTCCATCTCATCAATATGATCGCAATTTAATTCGTTTCATCAAAAATGAAGTACAGATGATAGAGAAAAGGCTTGTTGTTTGTTTTCCTAAACAACTAAAAAAATTGCAAAATGATGACATGGTAGTCCATGAGCAAGGGGGATCTTCTTTAGTTTTGGCTTAATGGGGTTGTGACAAGCATCACCTCCGAATTAGCTATTTTGGTTATGTGAAGGTGAAATTTCTTGATTGGCTTCAAGTTGGAATTTGAATTCATTTTTATTTAAATATATATATTATATATATAATTATTATTTATATTATATAGTTTTTATCTATATATTATATATTGTATATTTAATATTAAACATTACAAATTTCGCATATACACTAAATTGTTTAGTTAAATATTCTATCATAATTCAAAGTCTAAAATGTATGGTGCAATGTATTAATTTGGTATGGAAAAAATATATATATGTGATGGGCGGAGGTGGGTTTGAACCCATGACCTCCCCCACCCGAACTTTATTACTTTACCAATAGACCATCAATGGGCTTGTTAATATATTTCCCACCAATTTGTATTTAAGCCTTCAGAATAACCGACAACGGAGAGGAGGGAGCCAGCCCCCTATCCATATGACCATACATTAACAACCGTGGTCCAGCGCTAAGGTTAATTATGATTAGTGCAGCCCTAATCCCAATTAAACTTTAATTAAACCGTTTTTTAAGTTGGAGACATTATGGTGGACCCACTTAATTCAAAACCACCACCAAACTTGGCGGACTTATCTAGAGTATCTCCAGATTTAGTCGGGCTTCCTAGGAAAAATTGAATGAAGCATAACTTGCTCAATTTTTGACCAAATTGAGATAAAAAAAAAAATTGTTTTTGGCTAATTTTGACCTTCTGAACACATTGGTGTAGGTATGGGGAGCCATGGATCATTGTAAACAACATTTTTTCCACATTGAGCTAATACAGAGGCCCAAGCCATGGAAGTTTGACCAAGGAGATCTAGCCCAGGAGGGGTGAACTCCTTCATCAAAACACTATGTTAATGTGTCTCTTTGATGGTTTGTTGCACTATACGTGGTTCTTGTTAATTATTCATTTTTGAAGCTATTATTCTCATAAATGACTTGTTTAACTTAAGGAAATTTACCTATTTGTAAGCATCAAGAACTAATGAAACCTCAACACAAAAAGGAAGAAGCAAACACATGTTTATAAATATGTTTTTTTTATTAGCACAACAAAACTAATCATACAAAAACATATCAAGTTTGTGTCAGAGATCAAGGTTGAATTTCCTAATTGCTTGAGTTTGTGCAATTAGGATTTTAATGGTTGCAAATTTGTGATTCTTACAAGGTTAAAGATACACAGATGAGAAAGGAAGCTATTGGTTACAATTCCTTAGGTAATTCCAAGAAGAAGGAGACCCATAAGGCCACAATCTCCACCACCCAAATTTCCAATTCCAGCTGCACTTGAAACTCCTCAAGTTTTTCCTTCAACTAAGATTGAAGAGGTACAATCAGTACAAATTTCTGAGCGTGAATCAATAGAAATTATATCTAGAGAAAGAGAGCCTGAAGGTCCCTCTTCAAAAGAGGAAGAATTCAAGAAAGCTTTATATACATTGACTGAGATGGTTAAAGTCCTGTATGAAGAGAGGAACATGAGAATGGTTGGAGAGAGGTCTAAACCTCCACATGGAGAAGAAAGCTGAGAGGAAAAAAAAGATGAAAAGAAAGATTCCAAAGGGAATGGTGGAAAGCCACATCCATCTCCACCATCCGAATCATATTCCACTACCACCAATGAAACTTCCCATTCTCATTCCAAAACCCAAAAAATAAAGACCCCATTACTGAAATTGGACATAAAATTTGAACTTCCCATGTACAATGGGTAAGTGAATGCACAAAAACTGGACAATTGGATTCGATATTTGGAGGTATACTACAGAATTCAGAATCTTCAAGAAGATGACATAAAGATCCAGTTGGCTTCACTGAGGCTAGAAGGAGCTGCACTAGTTTGGTGGGGGCCAAAGACTCATGAGGAAATGAGAATTCATGGTAAGATATCCATCACTTGGGTTGAATTTGTTTCTGCAATTAAAAGATGGTTTTATCCTTTAGCCTATATGAAAAAATCCATTATGAGTTAGCATAATTTTAGGCAGCTTAAAGGCCAAAAAATCCAAGATTATACACATGATTTTAGCAAAAGGGCTTTGTTATTAGGGGTGAATTTGAATTCCCAAGGCACACTATTGAAATATATTTGGGGTTTACATTCCTATTTGAAACATATTATCGTTATGTTTAACATAATAATTTAGATGAGATATGTGTGCAAGCCACGCATATTGAATCTAGATGAAAGAACAATTATGGAGAGAGTAGTAATGAAAAACCATGTAAGGGTAAGGAGAAAGAGAAAGGAGGAAATGGAAATGGAGACAAATGAAAGTGTGAAGAAAGAAGGGGAGAAGGTTACCTGTAAACACTGTTCAAAAGTGGGACATAATGAGGATAACTGCTGGAAATTGCATCCATAAATGGGACCAAATAAGTTAAACAATAAAGGGAAACTAAAAACCACTGATATCGCTCACAAAAATTTAGGTTTTCAATCAAGTGATGAAAACAAAATCACTATCATGGGAATCAAAGGAAAACAAGATAGTGTCCCCCTATTGGTGTAACCCCTTACTACTAGTGTAACCCCTTATGGTTATTAATACAACCCCCTTATTATATTGTTGTGCCCATGTAGTCCCCATATTGTTATTATTGTGCCCCATAGAACCCCACTATTGTTATTATTGTGCCCTTACATTATTATTGTTATGGCATCTTTGATTATATTATGACCCCTTAGACTGCTATATATGGAAAGGAGGTATTTTCATTGATATCATCCAAGAATTTTTTGTTTGTGTAATGTAAAGGAGGTTTCCCCCTCAAAGAGGCTTATTTCTATGGCATTAATCTATATTTTCTATCTTTTTGTGAGCTGGATTCCTAACGTTTCGTATCAGAGCTTTGGATTCTATGGTTTTGTTGCTCTAAATAGGCCATCATAGCATTTTCATGATAACATTTTTTCTGCAACATTTCAGAAGCTTAAAAAAAGCATTTTAGCTGAAATCTCTTTTAACTTTGGGTCCAAATTTTAGATCTTGTATCACTATATTTTAGGATATATGATCTGAGGAAGTCAGGGTTTTTGCAAGCTCCATAATTTTATCTAAAATAGGTCATTGTGGAATTTTCGCTATAACATTTTCGCTATGAAGTTTCAGAACCCAAAAAAAAACCCATTTGAGAAGAAAGCAGTCTAAACCTCGAGTCTACATGTCAGATGTTGTCTCACTATATTTTTAGATATACGATCTGAGGAATTTAGGGTTTTCGCAAACTCCCAAATTACATCCTAAACATGTGACCTTGGGGAAATTGTCATAACCTTCTCTCTATGCATCATATTGAAATTTCGTAAGAAGTTACAAAAGGTGGACAGAATGTATTTTGTTTGGATATCATTTTCAGAACCTAAGGTTAAAACAATGACATGTGGCATGCCATACGGTTTCACTCTACTGAACTAGTCTATAATTAGGTCATCGCATGAGATTGGGAATATATATTTCTTCAGGAATCCAATTGTGATCAGACTTGTGGAGTTAGAAAGAGGACTCAGAGGGCTATTACAAACTGAAATTTCAGCACTTAAAGATCTAAAATTACATAGTTATTGTCGTTTCAAGTTCGAGCTCCTAAAATCAAGAAAAAGCAAGATGAGGAAGTTTGATGGAAAGGATCCAGTAAATTGGATACTACATATGGAGAAATGTTTTAATATACATGGTGTACCACTACTAAAAAAGGTATTTATTGCATCTAATTATTTATAACTGAATCAACTTTTATGGTATAAAGGCCTTTGTTATCGTCAACCACTTGTCACGTGGTCAATTTTCATAGAGGAAATGAGAGCAAATTATGAGGGTACAAAGAGAAACACCTTCTCTAGCCAATTAATAAATCTCAAACAAAAGGGTTAAATGGCAGAGAACATTGAGGACTTCCAAAAATTGAATATATGGGTAAATGATATTCCATAGAAGAAAATGGTTGATGTCTTCGTAGGTACTTTAAAGGATAACATTCAACACGAGGTTCGTCTTTGGGAACCTGATTCATTAGAGAAGGCATTCAAGTTGGCAAGAAAATTTGAAAGTGAAATTATGGAAACAAGGAATCCCACCACTCATGACTATAATTATGGAAGTGTTTTTTCTACTAGCCTTCCACAACCTAGAAGGTTTACACCACAACAGTTGGAAAAAAAAGATAAAAAGTGTTTTGTTACAATTGTGATAGCAAATGCACTAAAGGTCATAAGTGTGCTGAGAATAAATTATTTTACATAGATTATGAAGTGGAGAAAGAAAAGGATCAAGAAACATCAAAAGAAGAGGATATACAATAGGAACCCACCCCAGAGAAAGAAGAAATGAATCCAACCATATCTTGTAAAGAATTGGAAAGAATTACCACTCCTTAATCTCTGAAGATAGAAGGACATATCAAGAAGAAAAAGGTTCAAGAAGTGAAAGTTCACATCAAGAAAGAAGAAATGAATCCAACCATACCTTCTAATGCATTGGCAAGAATTACCACTCCTGAAACTATTAATATAGAAGGACATCTCAAGAATAAAAATGTTCAAGAATTGAAAGATCACATCGAGCATCAAGAAATGAATTTGACCATATATTTTAATGCATTGGAAGAAATTACTACTCCTGAAACTATCAAGATAGAAGGACATATCAAGAAGAGCAATGTAATAGTGTTGATTGATTTGGGAAGTACCCATAATTTTATTCATTGTAAGATAACCAAGGAATTGAATTGATTCCTATATCTAGCATCAGGGTATTAAGTGATGGTTGCAAGTTGAGGAACCATAAATTGCTCTGGAAAGTGCCATAATATCAAGTGATCCATGGGAAAATATGTATTGAATAGCTGAATGCTTTATGTTCCAATGGGTGGTGCTGATGTTTTACTAGGAGTCCAATGGCTACAATCCTTGGGTATGGTAGCTTTTAATTTTCAAGAGCTTTTCTTGAATTTTTTTTGGGAAGGAAAGGAGGTTGAATTGAGAGGTTTTGAAGGGAAAACTAGAAAGATAATCAACTCTAATAGCATGACAAAGCTTCTAAATAAAGAACAATGGGTTATATTTGCACAATTATGTTCACTAGAGGATCCCACATCGAAATCATGTATTTCTCCAAATCTCCAAAATGTTTTGGACAATCATTCCAAGGTATTTAAGTCTCCCAAAGGCCTCCCACCTATTCGTGATCATGATCATGTTATTCATTTGATTCCAAGAAGTGTTCCTCTAAACCTTAGGCCTTATATATATCCATATGCCCAAAGGAGTGGGAACTGATTCAAAAGTTGCATAAGGTCCCAGTTCAAACAATCTTGCGAGAACTTGACAAGGAAGCAAAAATAATGTTGGAACCTGAAGCAGTCAAAGAACTGAGAAATCAACAACTACGAAATACATTAGTTTCAGAGTATCTCATTATTCAAAAGAGCTTACCCACTGAAGATTCCACATGGGAGGACAAGAATTTATACATAAGCATCAAGAACTACTCAAGCATTGAGGACAATACTTTTTAAAGGAGAGGGGCATGTTAGGTCCCTATACTATTAGTATAACCCTTTATTGTTATTGGTACAACCCCCTTATTATATTGTTTTGCCCTTGTAGTCCCCATATTTTTATTATTGTGCCCCATAGAAGCCCACTATTGTTATTATTGTGCCCTTACATTATTATTGTTGTGTCGGCTCTAATTATATTATGACCCCTTAGACTCCTATATAGAGAAAAGAGGTATTGTCATTTGTATCATCCAAGAATTGTTCATTTGTGTAACTTAAATGAGTTTTCCCCCTCGAAGAGGCTTATTTAGAAGGAGTTAATCTATATTTTCTATCCTTTTGTGAGTTGTTTTCCTAATAACTCTAGATGAAAAGAGATGAATTGAGTTATTTCATGTTAGGGTCATATCTAAACACACCAATATTAACAGATTCTTTGATACTGGGTCACAAGGTAATCTAAGCTCTGAAGACTTAGTCAACAAATTGAATCTTGAAATTGTATCTCACCATAAACCATACCATTTGGGATGGATAAAAAGAGACACAAGTTTACAGGTTACAAGAAAATGTTTGTTTAAGTTTGTAATCACTACAAATTTTGTTGATGAAGTAGAGTTAGATGGTGTACCTCTTGATATTTGAGTTGTGGTGTTAAGTAGTCCATATTTGTATGACCAGAAGAAATCTTTTACTATCATGAAAATAGGTATCACTTGTTCAAGGATGTTTTGTAGTACATAGTGAGAGCCCATTGCCAAAAGCTGAACATTTCTTTGGTTAATCCTAGGCAGGAAAAACGACCAGTGAATTTAAGTAAAAGTTTAATACCTCTCATGTTCAAGACAATTGATGATATTCTTTTATGAAAATGTTGTTGCATGTAGTGCAAATTTCAATTATGATTTGGATGGTTCAGTTCATCAAAGTGATGAATTATTTCAGGTTGTAAAAGAATCTTCCTTCAAGAAGAAAGAAACTTCACATGAAATATCTTTGCAGCAAGATATTTCTCTTTGTGTTGTTAGCATGCAAGGGTTGACAAAATTGAAAAGTGTAGAGACACCAATGCAATGCAAAATGTTGTTGAACAATGGGCTCATTCAATCATCCCTTATGCCATGTTGTGCACCGAAGGTTATGTTGCAAAAGAGGAATGGTAAGTATTTCAAGAAAGAGGACAAAATGAGTAGCTTTCACCAAAGCAAAGTTGTAAAAAGAGGTTAGTGAAAGAATATACATAACACCAAACAACAATGGTTTGCATGGATTTTAATGTTCTATGTTCTTTGTAGCACTTCCATTACATACATGTATTTGAATTGTGGCAAAAAAGAGTCCTTTCTTGAAGAAATTGTCCACTTGGGTGACAAAAGCATGTTTAGAAACTTTATTTATTCACATGTCATCTATGAAGGAAAATTGTTTGATGTTTTGAAGATATGAAAGTACAAGTTGGGATTCACTTCTTTGATGCATTTGGGCCATGATATTGGAGAAGGTAAGTTGAAGGCAAGCCTCTCCAAGATGGATGCCATTTTTAATTGGTCAACGCCCAAGATCATCATTCCGATAAGAGGTTTGTTGGAAGTAGCCCAATGTTCGAGGAGAGTTGTGTTGAAATTTCTTCTTTCAAAGCTGCTTTGCATGCATTGTCATGTGTTTGTAAAGTCTTCGAGTGGGGAGGCTAACAACAAGAGGCATGTGTTGCTTCAAACCAAAAGATCAGTCCAATTCCTTTTTATGCTCTTTCAAAGTTCAAAGGTGTGTTTGAGCTTCAGTTTTATGTAAGAAACTTCACCATCTTATTTCATTCAAAAGATTTTCATGGTGTAAAGATTAAGTTCCAGCGATCCATGTACTATCATTGGATGGATACTTGTCAAAATTTTGACTTGGTTCGAAGGTACAAAAGTGGTATAAGCAACAAGTGCATTGTTATCCCTTTTAGGCCTATTGGTTATGTAACTATTGTATTCAAGCATCGTTATGTTTTAAATAAAAGTTATGTTTAGAAAATATCATACTTTCAAGATGCACAATTGGGCTTGAGTCAAGAAAATCAAGTATTGAAATTTGTCATCCATTTTCATTATATTTTGTTATGTCATCTTGGTAACAAGGATGTTTCTTTTGATGGTGACATGGACTAAACCATGAGTTGCTATGAACGACTAAAAATGGTGCAACAATCAGTGCAAGATCAACTTGTAAAGGGAAAAGATAAGGACAGGTATAGAATGTGGTCCTCAGGGCAAGTGAATGTTGATTTCCTTAGAGAGGAGTTCAAGGAAACAAACTCATCAAAAGCCAATTGGATAAGGATTGCAAATGTTAGGGGGATGTAGCATCATCTACTTGTCATATAATAGTATCTTTTAGGGTCCAAAAGGCTTCTAGTGGGGAGGAATGATTTCGTGCTTAGTATTTGGCTCAAAAAGAAAATTTCTAATATTGGGTCGAAAATTGTATGATTGCATCTGTCTTGTCAAGATGATCGTAAAGCAATTTTTTTCATCAAAAACAAAGTCCAGATGAAGAATAAAATTCTTACTTTTCGTTTTTTCTAAACAATTGACAAAATGCAGAATGGGACAAAATGATGACATGGCAGTCGAGTCAGCAGTCTAGTCAACAAGGGGAATCTTCTTCAGTTTTTACCCAATGGGGTTGTGACAAGTATCACCTCCAGATTCACCTAGTTTTGGTTATGTGAAAGGTTAAATTGCTTGATTGGCTCCAAGTTGGAATTTGAATTTGTTTTTATTAAATATTATTATATTTATATATAAATATTATTTATATTATATATTTAACTATATTATATATAATATATATTATATATATAAATATATATAATATATATATATATATTATATATATATATATATTAATATTAAACATTACAATGTCTGCAGATAAATTAAATACTTTATTTAAAGGGTTTATCATAATTCAATGTCCAAAATGTATGGTGCAATGTATTAATTTGGTATGGAAAAAATATATATATGGGATGGGTGAAGGCAGGTTTGAACCCGTGACCTCCCCGAACCAAACTTTATTTCTTTACCAATAGACCATCAACAGCCTTGTTAAGATATTTACCACCAATTTGTATTGAAGCCTTCAGGAATGACCGATGACAGAGAGGAGGGAGCTAGCCCCTCTCCATATGACCATACATTAAAAACCGTGGGCTAGTGCGAAGGTTAAGCATGATCAGTGTGCCCCTAATCCTGCTTAAGATTTAATTAAACCATTTTTTAATTTGGTGGCATTTATGGCGAAGCCACCAAATCTGGAATTTCCACTAAACTTGGCAGACTTAACTGGAGTCTCTCCAGATTTGCCGGGGTTTCCTAGGAAAAATTGAATGAAGCATAACTTAGATATCATTTTGGGATTCAACTGTGTTAAGTAACTCAATCATCTATGACCACCTCCATGAGAGGTAGTCTTAACTGACTAATTTCTCATGAGTTTTGTATAGTTCACTTAACACTCATTGTATCGAGTGATGCCCACAAGGGTGAAGAAGTGGGATTGAAACTAGTGAAATAATTGACGCTATGTGATTCATTTCACTAGTTTCAATCCCACTTATTCACCCCTGTGAGCATCACCCGATTCAATGAGTGCTAAGTGAACTATTCCAAACTCATGAAAAATTAGTCGGTTATGACTACCTCTCACGAAATGGTTATAGATGAGTGACTTACTTAACACAGTTGAATCCCAAAATGATATCTAGTATAATGCACTATGAAAACCCCTTGATATTTAAACTCAAAAAGAGTGAAGGGAACTCTTCTTGAATGGTTCATGAGGCACAATACTTGCTAAGGTTTTGCAAATGGGGTAGCAAGCTAAGTGGTCTTGATTTTTGAAAAACTCCATAGGTAAGTGTGCATAATCCAGAGGAAATCTAGGATGGATGACTTGCTGGGAAGTCCTAGTTACCAAGTTCAAGCCTTAGAGGTGATGATTGACACTATGTGATTCATTTCACTAGTTTCAATCCCACTTATTCACACTTGTGAGCATCAACCGATGCAATGAGCATTAAGTGAACTATTCAAAACTCACGAGAAATTAGTCGGTTATGACTACCTCTCATGGAAATGGTCGTAGAGGAATGACTTAGTTAACGCAGTTGAATCGCAAAATGATATCTGATACAATGCAATGTGAAAACCCCTTAATACTTAAAGAAGCATAACTTGCTCAATTTTTTACCAAATTGAGATTAGAAAGAAGTGCTTTGGCTAATTTGGACCTTCTAAACACAATGGTTTAGGTGTCAGGAGCCATAGAGCTTTGCAAACCACTTTTTTCCACATTGACCTATCATAGAGGCCTAAGCCATGGAAGCTGGACTAGGGAGATGTAGCCCAGGAGGGGTGAACTTCTTCCTCAAAACAATTTGTTTAATGTGTCTCTTTGATGGTTTGTTGATTTGTACATGTTTGTTGTTCATTATTCATTTTTGAAGCTATTTTTCTCATGAATGTCTTGTTTAACTTAAGGAAATTTATCTATTTGTAAGGACCAACAACTAAGGAAAGCTTAGCACAAAAAGAAAGAAGCAAGAACATGTTTATAAATTTGTATTTGCTATTAGCACAACAAAACTAATCATACAAAAATAGATCAAAAAAGAAGCTCTAACAATACTCCTAGCTTTTAAAAACATTCTGCAAACAAAATTTTACACACTCTACTATCAGAAATACATAGTCGATTAGTGAAATTTACTATCGATAGGTGAAGTTAGATTATGTATATCACTATAAATAACTTTTTTCCTTACTCCATTAGTGATGTCATCACATATTACTATTTTAGCTTTAGTGGGGATAAAGCTAAAATCTAGATATTTTAGTCATCCCAATGTATTTCCTCTCATTAACATAAAACATCACTACCGGTAAATATTACTCCTCAAAATTTAATTCCCCAACTTTCCAGGTGCACACGTTATTTCGTTACATTTCACATTATATCATTTTTATGCTATTTCTCTACCCAATGAAACCAAAACATATGCAATTTCATTACCATTATTTTAATAATAGTAATGTGTATAGTTGATATATTGTACTGAGTACCAAAATGTTGATGGAGGGGGTGCACTATGTATAACATTTTTTACCTTTGCTCCACACACACGTTTTTCTACAAAACACCTCTTCCTCGCATGCATTAAAAAGGAACTTAATTGAGTATTAGATGATTATTATTTATTTCACAAATGTAGGAATTCATAATGGGTGTGTGGAATAAATTTTATGACTGGAACTTTTTGGAAGACCACAACATTGCATATGACAATTTCAATTACACTAAAAATTAAAGTTTATATTCCTTGCTCCAAACACCCATTCTCCAGCACAACATTAATTGTTCACATACATTAAAAAGGCACTTCATTTAATATGTCGTAATAATCATAAGTATTTAATCCATAAATTTGAAATCACAAATACATGTAGTACTCAGAAATATTCTGCAAAGAATGAAATTTACACATTCTTCTATTTGAAATATGTAATCGATCAGTTAAACTTCCTATAGATATGAGAAAATGACTTATTTGTATCATTTAAAATAACTTATTTCCTTTCTCTAATAATTATTTCAAATAATTTTTTACTCGTTCCTCTAGAAATCACCACTTGCTACCATTTTGCATCTAAAACATGTTACAAAATCTTGGTATCGAGAACAAAGCGATCATCCAAATATTTTTTCATCCCAATTTTCATCCACTGGTTAATAGAAAACACCATTGTAGGTAGATATTAGTCCTTTCAACATTCAATTCACTGACTACGCATGGTCGCACATCCTAATTCAATGTATCAAGATGCAAATGAAGCAAGAGATCCACACAATGTATTAATGTTTCATATCCTTGTTCCACACATCTGTTTTCCTGCACAACACTACTTGCTCATGCACATTAAAAGGACACATAATATAATTTTGAATAATAATTATTATTATTTTAAATCACAAATGCACATAGTATCTAGAAATTTTAAATACTAAGATTCATTATTTCTAGTTTACAAACCACTCTTTCCTAGTCTCAAATTGACCATTCCTATAAAGATTGCTTGTTAGATTAAGAATTCAATGTTTTTTTTCCTAGTTGAATTAATTTAATGTTTGGAGAGTAAAATTTCATCTACGCCTTCATTCTCCTACACATACACCATCCCTCTCACATCCTTTTTTCCGCACATATTCACGTATCTATGCAATTGTTCATGTACACAAGTAAATTAGTAAAAGTTTTAAATAGAAAATAGCTTAAAATGAAACAAAAAGAGACAATTGCAATAGAAATTTATGTCTTTTTGTTACTATTAGAGAACTAAATGAATAAACATATTGTCATTCTTCCCAATGATGCCATAACTCACACAATTACATTACTATTGGTTTAATAATAGTAATGTATGAAAGTCCCTCACCACATCCAACTAAAAATATGACTAAGAATCCCAGCCATCAAAATATGGAATTAAAAATTAATGAGAATGGGAGACACAGAACAAATAATATGTTTTATGTTTATGAAATTTTAAAATAAATTATTTTTCCCTAATATGGTCCTTGTGGAGTTGTGGACTCTTCATAGTGCAAGAAGGTTAAGTTTTCAGTGTGTGGGAGTGCGGAGCTCTACACTCTCATAAAATGAACTCACTCCACACATTAGTTGCATAACTTTAATATCCAAATTAGTATATGAAAATTAGAATTAGCAAACAACATTCCAAATTTTGGATGGTTCAACTTTTAGCGTTGATACACATCAATAATATAACCATTTTAATTATATAAATACATAAAATCTCACTTCCGAAGTATAAGTTTAATGTAAACCGCTACATCAAGATTTCAAGTTCTTTAGTGTAAAATGCTCCCACACTAAAATATTATTATGGAACTCACTCGCCAATCACGACAAAGAGAATCCTAATACGTAAGTATAACTCTAGTGTGAACATATTACATTTGGCGACACCTAGCCATCCATGTTTTAAAAAACAAATATCTCAAAACATATTGTAATTAATTCATCACAATTTTGAAACTGCACGGCACTTTGAGACTGACATGGAATTTAATAATCAAATGAGAAACCATTTGATGGTCGAATATAATTAAAAAAATTAATTTTCTATTAAACAAATGTAACAATATGAGAATTGATTGAGACATATTGGATCCAATGAAAAGAGTAAAATGTTTACCATTTTGAGAAAGTTCATTATGCAAAGTGTGGAAGACCTCGACACTCTACACAATGAATTTCCTCCGAAATGGAAATGCATATGTGGAGAAAATACATTTAACTCTTATAGAGATCTACTAGATCCATTATCATAGATTCCACTAGTAATCATACAACTAAAAAAAACCCTTTTACCAATGTGAGCTTGCATGATGACAAGGTAATGAGAAAGGGAAAAGAAAGAATTCAAGTAATCTATCCTAGTGTTGCATCTTCTGTTGATGTTGTTGCAATAAAGGTCCCAATATAGTTGTCTTAGTATATAAAAATCCTCTAAGCTTGTAGTTTGTATTTATTCAGCTTGAAAAGATATTTTGATGATATTTTTCCCAAAAGTTTGTCTTTGGTTTATCTTTCCTGGAAATCTCCTCTACACAATGTATACACATTTCTTGTCCATGCCACACACACACATTCTCCCACACAAGACCTCTTCCTCACATCAATTAAAAATATGCTTGATTAAATATTCGATAATTAGTATTTAATTCACAAATTTAAGAAGCTAGCATCAATGTGAAAAATAAATTTGCGAACGGAAAATTTATCCAAAAGTTCACAACATTGCAAATGAAAGTTTATGCTATGGTACAAAATAAATTTCTCATTCATTGCTCCACACAATCATTCTGTCGCACAAAATTACTTTTTCCCATGCGTACACAATAAAGTTAATTTGATATTTCATAATAACAATAAGTATTTAATCCAAAAATCTAAAATCACAAATGCACATAATATTTGGAAACCTTCAATAACAAGATTAATTATTTGTAGTTTACAAACATTCTCTTTCTATTCTCAAGTTGGCCATCCTTATAAAAAGTGTTTGTTACATTAAAAATTAAATTTTATGTTCCCAAGTTAAATTAATTTGATGTCTATGGAATAAAGTTGTTTCTATACCCTCATTCTCCCATACATACACTATCCTCGATACATCCCACATTCTGCATAGATTCATATATCCATGCAGTTTTTCTCCTGCGTAGCTAAAAATGTAGATGTTTTAAATAAAAAATAGCTTAAAATGAAATAATAAGAGATAAACACACTAGTAGTACTTATATTGCTAACAATATTAGAGATCTAACTAGAAAAACACCCCACAACTTCCTTGATGATGTCAGAACTAACATAATCACATTACTATTTTTTTAATAATACTAATGTACCAAGGTGCAAAATATGTAAGGGTGTCACCCAATGTATCAATGTTTCATATCCTTGTTGCGTAGACCCATTCTCCTACACAACATCTCTTCTTCATATGTATTGAAAAACACCTAATTTAATACTCGATAATGAGTATTTAATTCACAAATATAAGAAGTTAGAATGGGTATGCAAAGGCAACTTGTCGATGCTAAATTTATATGGAAGACCACAACATTTCATATTAATTATTTTGTTCCTTACTTCACACACTCATTATTCCACGCAAAACTACTTTCTTACATGCATTTAAAATAGAAATATTCATAACTTTCTAAAAAAAATGGTTAAAATTGCAAGATGTTAGCAAAATAGTATAGATTCAATGCACTTTGACATTAAAGAAAATGTTATAGTCCCTAGCGAGGCAGGGTCTAAAAACACTTAATTTGATATCACATAATATTAACAAGTATTTAGTTCACAAACTTGAAATCCGAAATGTATACAGTATTAGGAAGAACTTGAGTACCAAGATTCATTATTTCTAGCTTATAAACTGCTCTTTATATTGTGTCTATCACATTATGAATTAAAGTTTTTGTTCCTAGTTAAATTAAGTTCGCGCCTATGGAATAATTTCCCTCTAAACCTCCATTTTCCTACGCATACCCCATCCTTTGCACATCCTTCATTCCACAAAAATTCATAACTCTATGCAAATCTTCTCCCACAAAGCTAAATCTATAAAATAAATAAATGGAAAAGAGTTTAATATTAATTTCATGTCTGTGGAAGAAAGTTTCATAGGCACCCTCCTTCTCTAGCACATACCCTGTCCTTTGCGCATCCTTCATTCCACACATATTCCCAACTATATGCCACTATTCTCCTGCATAATTAAATCTGTAAAATTTTTAAATGGAAAAGAGCTTAAAATGTTATAATAAAATATCAACACACTAGCAATACTTGTCTTGATGTCAGTGTTGGAGCACTAACCAAAGAAACACTGCACCCCCTTACGTACAAAAAATACATCCTTATAGAATTTTGTTCATGTCACTGTCAGAGAACTCATCGACACAATGGCCACTCACAAAATTAGCCTTTTTTATTTTAAAATAATTTGTGAGGCATTGAGAAATACAAAAAAAAATCCTCTGCTACGAGACTTTTGTTGCATCAAGGATTGCTTAGGCAATTGAAAACTAGAAATAATATTTCCAGAAATTAGAAAATTATGTTTGAATTTACATGAAAATAGAAATATTCAACATTTTCCAAAAACTTTGGTTAAAATTGCAAAATATCAACAAAAAATCATATAGATTCAAAAAAATTCGACCATAAGGTGAATTCTATAGTCTGTGGTGAGGCAGGGATTAATAAGTTAAAGTGTTATTTTTTAAGAATAATAAAGAAAAGTAATTCTAAATGTTTGATGTTAATTTGTGAAATGTAGTATTGTTTTCCTAATATTCAAGAAAATCATTTTTAAAATTAGCTAATTTTAAAATATTGCAAACTTAAATTCATCCTATAGAGTACCTATATTTAAGTAGCCAATTCCTTATCATGTCGCGCGTTCTACAACCTAGTATGAGGGGGATGTGTAAGTATGTCCAAGCTCAATGTAGAACTGACACATGTCCAATAGGATAAATATTTACTCAATACAAATATTAATGTCAGCTTAATTAAAAATGAAAACAAGCATATAATAAAAATACAAAGAAATCATTTGCAAACCTAATCTATTTGACGTAATCCAAAACACCTAATATATAAGATTGAATTATTTAAAATGTTTCTCTTAGACATTGCTATTATAATATTGATGCAAGTTATTCATTACGAGTGCTCACAATGTACGAATTTACTAATACACAAATCTTGGTACCGGGTCCCTATCACAAAAAAGTACATAGAAACATTTCAATTGAAATAAGTGTAGGAATTTACAGGGTAAGCTCCTCAGACAGAACACCAAAGGACACTTCTCACAAACAGATCACAGATCAATACACCAGTATTTTTGACGTGGTTAAAACCCTCAAAGAGGGAAATAGTCCACGGCTTGAGCCAACACGGCCACTTCAAGCAATTTATTAATAAAAGAATGAAAATTTCCATAAGCTTCTCTCGTGAACAGTTAACCTACAAATGACCCTCCATGCTCTTTAAATAGAGATCATGGACCAATCGGGTGTTAAGCCATGGATCAAGTATCAATAATACTGAGGAGAGAATGAACAATTGGATCACTACATATCGTGACCGTCGGATTGTAAGTTACAAAAGTACATAGTAAAGAAACACACTTTACATAACTCTATACTAGACCAACTTATACTCAACTATTCCTATGTGTCGGAATATCCTAACACCCCCCCTTAAGAAAAACTTGGGATAGAATTGAAGGATTTACAAATATGACACAATAGGAGAAGGAAGGAGGCACTAGAGCCTATCCCCCCTTAGTGACAACTTCTTGAACTCCAACCATAAATTGAAGTTTAGTAAACTTCACCTCTGTTAGAGCCTTTGTAAAGATGTCTACAACTTGATCATCTATTGAACAATATTGCACTTCAAGAACATGGTCATGAATGAGCTTTCCGATGAAGTGCATGTGTAGTTCAATGTGTTTGCTATGCTGATGCTGGACTGGATCTTTGCATAGTTCAATGGCACTTTGATTATCACACCAAAGTGTAGTTGGATGCTGCTGCTGAAAGCCAAACTCTGATAGGATCTGATGAAGCCGCAAGGCTTCCTTATTAGCTTCTACGGCACCATAATAGTCTGCTTCTGCGAAAGAAAGAGAAATGGCACACTGTTTCTTAACAGCCCATGTAATAGGTCTTGAACCAAGAGTGAACACATAACTGGTAGTAGACTTTCAATCATCAAGGTCACCAGCCCAATCAGAATCAGTGAAACCAACCAATAGAGGAGATGATTTGGCATGGTAATGAATTCCAAACTGAATTGTACCTCGAACATAACGAAGTATTCTTTTAGTTACTTTCCAATGACTTTCATGTGGGGTTTGCATAAACCTAGCAACAAGGCCAACAACAAAGGAAAGGTAAAGACGTGTATGGGTTAGATACAAAAGTTTTCCCACAAGTTGATGGTATAAGGTAGCATCAACTTATGGGGAAGTACAAGTGACTGAAAGTTTGACCCCAGACAGAAAGGGAAAAGGAGCTGGCTTACAATCTTCCATGTGAAAATGGCATAGAAGATCACAGGCATACTTGGATTGGGAGAGGGAAATACCTTCCTTGGATTGCAAGACTTGAAGACCGAGAAAATAATGTAAGTGTCCTAAGTCTGTCATTTCAAACTTCTTTTTAAGGCTGGACTTCACATGGTTGATAAGGTTGGGATCACTACCAGTGAGGATAAGATCATCAACATAAAGAACAAGAATGATAAGAGACTTGCCCACTTTCTTGGTGTAGACAATATTGTCAGAATGACACCTAGAAAAGCCAGATTCTAAAAAAAAAGCTATCCATTTTCGCATACCAAGCTCGAGGAGCTTGCTTGAGATCATAAAGGGATTTCTTAAGCCGACATACAAGACTGGAGTCTGTTTGTATAAAACCAATAGGTTGTTCCATATATATTTCTTCATGCAAGTCCCCATGCAAGAAGATGGATTTAACATCCATCTGATGGACTTCCCATTTGAAAGAGGCAGCAAGGGAAAGAACAAGGTGGACAGAGTTCATTTTAGCAATAGCGGAGAAGGTTTCAGTGTAGTCAATGCCTTCAATTTGTGAAAATCCCTTAGCAACAAGACGAGCTTTATGTTTATCAACTTTCCCATCTGGTCCATACTTGGTTCTGTAAACCCGTTTGCATCTAACACGTTTTCGTCCTTTTGGTAGAGGAACAAGATCCCATGTATCGTTTGCCGATAATGAATGATATTCCTCATTCATAGCTGCATCCCAATCTGGATGGCCTGAAGCTTTTGCAAAGGTGTTAGGATCATAATTTGTTGAGACTTGAACCAGTAAAGAAGAGGCTCTTTCGAACTAAGAACGTGTATGGTGTTGATCTGTAGGATCACCAACAAGATCAGCTGCTGCATCCTGAGTAGCACAGACCCATTTTGGAAGTGAAGGAGCTAAAGGAGGATCTTGGGAAGGCGGGGGAGGATTTTCATCCTCACTTTCATCATCTGAAGAAGAAATATGTTCAAAAGTAGAAGAGACAGAGAGAGGTGGCACATTCGCCGAACTAGCCTCGTAGGCCGATCTATTTTCATCAAACTTTACATCTCTTCTAATGATAACATTTTTGGACTTAAATGGAATAAGTCAATATCCTTTGACATCTTCAATATATCCAACAAAAATACATTTTTCACTCTTAGGTTCTAAAGCTTTATGTTTGTCATCTAGAATATGGGCCCATGCTTCACTTCCAAAAACACGAAAGTGACTCACATATGGTTTAATTGAGCTCCATGCTTCTTCTAGAGTGATATTCTTTAAAACCGTAGTAGGAGTGTGATTTATGATGTAATTTTCACAGTTAATTGCTTCTGCCAAATAATTAAGACTAAGTCCATTAGATTGAAGCATACAATTAGCCATTTCCTTTAAGGTGCGATTCTTCCTTTCAGCTACACCAGTTTGTTGTGGAGTATATGGAACAGTATGTTGCATTTGAATTCCATTCTCAGTGCAAAAGTTGATGAAGTCGTTCTTAACATATTCTCCGCCATTATCAGATATTAGCTTAAGAATTTGATGTCCAGATTGTTTTTCAACAAAGGCCTTAAAGGCCAAGAATTTGTTAAATCTCAGCTCTGGGCTTGGGTTTATATTCTGACCCTCATTCGAGCAGTCGTGTCTCGTCAAACCAGGTTTCTTGCCTTAAGTCATGGGTTTTAAACGCCGCTTCATCGATGGGCTCTAATCTGCCCTCCCCCAGCTCTGAAATGTCGGGGTTCTCGTCCGGTTCTCCTAGCGCTGAGGGAGGAAATGAATCCGGTTCGTGTGGTAATCTGGACCTTCCTCCACCCTTGGCCAATGCTGGTTCAGGCTCCCAACTGCATAGTTCGTCTTGTGAACCGAACGCCTCTCGATCGTTTGCGATGGTTGCGGATTTCTCAACCTCATATCTAAGTGGCGGAGCTCCGATCATTGTAGATCAGGTCATTTCTTAGAGGATTAAGCTAGGTGGCGGACTGGCAGGCATCCCTGTGGTTATGGACAGCGAAAATTCAGGTATGCAGGTCTCCGTTAATAAGTCTGTGGATCTGTGCGTTGGTAAGCGTACTGGCTGTATCGGTAGTGTTATAAAATGTAGCGGGATGTTTAATTCTTGTGTTTCGTATAACAGCCATAAGAAGGGTGGTAAAAGCGCAGGGTTGTTCGATGATAGTAGCATAATTGATAATATGCGCGATTCGGACTTTATGGATAATACCATTAAAGCCAATATAGATAACGTTAGCAATAGAGATGATGATGGAGTATCAAACGATAGAGATTTTGATATTAACAATAAATATTATAATAAGGAAAGTAGTGATGATAGTAAGGTAAATAAAAATTGTGATAATATTCTAAATAAGAATGAAAATTGTAATTTTAGTCATAAATATTATAATAATGAAAGTAGTTATGATAGTAGGATTGATAAAAATTGTGATGAAAATTATGATAATATTCTAAATAGGAATGAAGATAGTAATTTTAGTCATGTGAATAGTAATATATATAATCATGAAGGGGTTGTTAGGAATAGTGACGTTTATAAGATTGATAATAATAAGGGTAGCCTTGGGGGAGTTTCGAGTCTTCACTCTCCTCGCAATAATGTGATCAATTTGTCCAGCTTTTCCCTTCCCCCTTCTGCTTTCAGTCTCTTAGGGAAGGGTCTTAATTTTTCCTTAGCGCCTAGAAAAATTCCTATCGAAGACATCATTTGCGACGTGGAATTTGGCATAAGGAACCTTCCTGATAAGACTAAAGACACGATTAGGAAAGATTGCGTCGTACCCCTCAGGAGGGAAAAACCTCCCTGGAGTAATATCAGCAGGGCTGAGTTTGAGGCTCTGAAGGCCTTAAACCAGAATCGGGAGATCGTGGTCTTGAAAGCTGATAAAGGAGGAGCTGCTGTCATCATGGACAGAAAGGATTACAGAAATAAGATGCTTGATCATCTCTGCAATAGTGGGAGCTACAAAAAACTTTCTAAAAATCCTCTGAAAAGGGTTTCTAGAGCGGTCGCTCTTGTGATCAAATCTTGTAATTCCACTAATCATGTGTCCCAAAGACTCATTGAGGGCAACCCCATTACTCCTAGGATCTATGGCCTGCCTAAGGTCCACAAGGAGGGGGTCCCCCTGAGACCCATTGTCAATACCATTGGTGGTCTCACTTATCTCCTGGCCAAATTCCTCGCAGTGAAGCTGAAACCCTTGGTTGGTCACACAGAGTCTTTCGTTAAAGACTCTGCTTCATTTATTGATTACCTTAAGAGGATTAAGCTTGAACCGGAGGATATTCTGGTTAGTTTTGACATGGTCTCCCTATACACTTGTATTCCCATCAATGAGGCCATGGAAGTCATTAACAAGCTTACTGACCCTGATACTGCTCAGTTGGTTTAGTTGTGCCTGATTTCCACCTTTTTCAGCTTCGAAGGAGAGTTCTATGAGCAGACTTGCGGAGTTGCTATGGGCTCCCCCTTATCCTCGATTGTTGTGAATCTCTTTATGGAGGATTTTGAGTCCAAAGCTCTGGCCTCCTCTCGTCTCTTACCAAAGCTATGGAAAAGATTCGTGGATGACACAGGTGTTGTTTGGTCTCATCGTCCTAATAATTTAGATCTGTTCTTCAGTCATCTTAATAATCAGTCCGCCGCCATTAAATTCACTATGGAAAAGGAAGTCGATGGATGTCTTCTGTTCCTGGATGTTCTCATCTCGAAGAATGATGATGGTTGCTTCTCTCACCAGGTTTTTCGGAAAAAAATGCATACTGATCAATATCTGCATGCTTCCTCCCATCATTTCCCCACTCAGAAGTCAAGGGTTCTTAGCATGCTTGCTACCCGTGCTGTAAGAATATCTGATGAAAAGAGCTTGGAAAACGAGAAGGCTCATCTCCTTGATGTCTTTGTGAAAAATGGTTACAGTAGACACCTAGGACAAAAAGCCTTCCGTTCGTAAAGAGCCTTCAGTTGCTAAAGATCCGAATGATCGGGTCACAGGGGTTCACCTGCCTTACATCCAAGGAACCACTAACAGGATTGCCAGGATTCTAAAGAAGCATAAAGTTCCCGTAACCTTTAGACCTCTTAATACCATCCGTGGCGCCCTTAGGTCGGTGAAAGATCCTATCGATCTGAAAGACATGAAGGGTGTCTATGTTATTCCATGTTCTTGTGGGACACCATATATTGGTGAGACTGTTCGATCTATTAATCAAAGGATTAACGAGCATTCAACAGACTTAAGGTGTGGAAGAGCCAAGTCCTCGGACCTTACAGAGCATGCGAAGAAGACTAAACATCATGTCTGTATTGAAGAGGCACACGTCATTGCAAAGGTTACGCAGTTTCACCATCGGAAGTTTAGAGAGGCCCTAGAGATTGAAAAAAGGCCTAAAAATCTTAATAGGGATGACGGCTGGAAGATTAGTAGTTGCTGGATCCCAGCCCTGTCTTCCTAGCTGCCTCATTCCTTCTTCTCTTGGGTTTCCTGATTCCTTTGCCCTCCCTTTTCCGGTGGGTTTCTATATTTTTTGTGTCTATTTTGCCCCCTTTCCTAGATAGAGGGCTTTCCTTTTGCGGGGGTATATCGTAAGTTTTCTGGTCTAGCAATAGGAGCCTGTAGTTTACTCTGTTCTTCGGCTTCTTTCATTATGAAAGTTTTGTATAGTTTGATTAAAGGGTTTAGAGTCTCTTCGATAAATTGAAGCTCTAGATTGGTGTTAAAAAAAAAATTTAAGGAACATTTACCATTTTATTCTTATAGTAATTCTCCTCCTAACAAAAGGGTTAACACTAATATGATTAAGATTTTTACGTATTAAGGAAAATATATATGGATAGTATTTAATGAGATTAAGGTATATGAATTAAATAAATAATAATGAGAATCACCATTAAAAAAATTTATTCAAATTAAATAATAATTAATAATAACATGATTGTATAAGGGTACTGGTAAACAAAATATATTAACATTGCATTAATAATACTCACGATTAATAAATAATATTATACTTATATTATTTATAATGGTATAAATAAGAATTTAGTTAAAAGGGGTAGATAGAGGAATATTTACCATTTAATTATATATATATATGGTAAATTAGACTTTTTAGATAATATTTATTAGTGGTATTATATAGGGGTAATGGTATGGTAATAATAAGTTAATGGGAGATAATAGTATTTTTTACCATTTTTATCCCTATATAAGGGCATATTTTGATATTATTATTAATAATTAACAAAATGGTAATTAGATTAGGTTCTTTATTTAGAAATAATATTGATTTACATTTCTAAATATTTAAATTAAATAATGAATTTTATTAATAAATATATGAATAATGATAATTATGAATATATAGTTGTTAGAGGTCCATTAACCGTTACTTGTCAAACTAGCTGTTGGAATAGTCTGCTGTCCCTATTTACTGCATCACTCAGATTGGATCTTCAACTTGTCCTGACGATGAACCACACTGGTTGGTTCGAAACGCGTTGACAAATGGTTTTTTATGTGATTTTGCTGAAATTATTCTCTTAACAAATTTTAAAGTGTAAAAACTAAGCCCTTTAAACAAAAAGGGATGATGCTCATCAACACTTTTCAAAATCAAGATGAAAACCACTAACAAAAAAAATGTTCACACTCAATACATTTAGAAAAAAAAAAAAGGAGAAAATGTCAAAAATAAGCCCTCTAAAAAAATGTGTTGATGTTGCATCAACACTTTTCAAAATCAACATGAAAATCACTAACGTTTAAAAATTTTTGTTGATGTTGCATCAACACTTTTCAAAGTCAACATGAAAATCACTAACATCGAAAAAAAAAATATTCATACTTGATATATAAGAAAAATTAAAGTGCCAAAAATATGCTAAAAAAAAGTGTATTTTGGCATCACCACTTTTCAAAATCGAATGATTTTTTTGCTACCTCAAAAAAAATGGGTACCAATTCATTTTATCATTTGATCAGTAACTATGTTTGACATTGCCCTTCTGTCAAGTATAGTGTCTTGCTGAAGCATATCAAGGTATTCTAGAGAAAACTATTCAATAGATGAAATTTGAACATTCTCTCCTTGATCTTCAATCAAAGGAGGTTCGTACAATCTCAAATTTTCAACATTAACAACAGAATAGATTTGCATATATGAAGGCAAATCAAACCTGAAAGCATTATTATCAATCTTTTCCAGAATTTTAAATGGACCATAATGAATTGGTTTCAACTTTTTACCTTCACCTTGAAGCCTTTCCTTGCTAATGTATAGCCAAACTTCATCACCTATTTGACACTGATGATCCACACGATGCTTATCATGCCTTGCCTTATACTTGCCTTGACTCTTTTCTAGTTGTTCTTGAACTGTTTGGTGAATCAACTGAATTTTCTCAATGAATTTATTTTCTCTTTCTATGTCACTATGTCCATATACAATTGCATCTTTATCAAAGATGAAATCCAAAGGTGTTTTAGGCAAATAACCAAGACATGCATCAAAAGGCAAAGTTAGAGTAGAAGAGTGTTTTGCTCGGTTGTAAGCATGCTGAATATAATGAAATTGTTCATCCCATAACTTGGGGTGTTTGCTGCAATATCCTCTTAGAAAATGAATTATTGTCCTGTTTACCACTTCAATTTGACCATTTGTTGCAGATGGAAGCTTGTACTTTTCTTCAACTTGGTGTCCATTAAGTTCCATAAACTCGACCAAAAATTCCCAACAAATTGAGAATCACAATCACTTACAATAGAAGTAGGAAATTCAAAATGAACCTATACATTTTGAAAGAAAAGTTAAGTTGTCTGTTCAGCTGTAATTTTATTTTTACAAGGCATTAATATGCACATCTTGTTGAACCTATCCACAACTACATACAAGTAATCATGACCTTTCGTTGAAAAAGGAAGACCTCCTACAAAATCCATAGAAACACCTTCCCATGGTCTTGAAGGCACTGGAAGTGGTGTGTACAATCCTAGTTTCCTATTACTAGGCTTACTGACTGCACACAATGAACAACCTCTTATAAAACGTGACACACTTTCAAGCATATGAGGCCAATAAAATTGCCTCTAAAGATTTTCCATTGTTTTACTTACACTGAATGTCCAGCAATAAGAGAAGTGTGTGCTTCCCTTGTGACATTTACTCTCTCTCCATGTGGAACACAAAGTTTTCCCAAATGATACAACAAATTATCATGTGCATGGTAGTCTAATTCCTCAACTTTGTGGCCTTGACTCAAGTTTAAATATACCTCTTGAAAGTCAACATTTTGTGTGTATTGTTTAGCATAACTTTCAAGAAGAACATAATTATTCTTGAGTAAAATGGCTATATTTACAATCGGTCTAGAAATAATATCAACAACTCTGTTATATATACATTTCTTATGCCTGATTACCAAGTGGAATTGTTGTAAGAATCCCATCCAACGAAAGTGCCTTGACTGCTGCAATTTGGTTTAAGATTGCAGATATTGCAGAGGCTGACGATCGGTGTGAATACTGGTTTCTTTTCCCATCAAATAATGCTTCCATTTCTTCACACTTTGTACGAATGCATACAACTCTTTATCATATGTAGGACAGTTTATAACAACACCATAAAAAATCTCAGAATGAATTGAAATGGGCTTACCATGTTGTAAAAGAACTGCACCCATGGTGTAGTCACTTGCATCTCGCTATATTTCAAGGGATCGTTTCAAATCTAGTAATGCCAAAACTAGGGTTGAATTGATCTTTTGTTTCAAAGTATCAAATGCTTTTTGTTGTTTTCCTCCCCACTAGAAGACAACCTTCACGCTAGTCAACGCATGTAGTGGAGATGCTATGGAGGAGAAACTGGAAATGAACTTCCTCTAGTATTGCACTACTCCTAAAAAAATCCTTACTTCTGTGACTGATTTGGGTATTGGCGAATTCACAATGACTGAAACTTTAGAGGGGTCAATATTCAACTCACCTCCTCCAACTATGTGGCCCAAATACACTAAAGAAGTTTTCTTGCATTCACATTTAGACATCTTCATAAATAACTATTCTTTTCTCAAGACATCCAACACTTTCCTAACATGTTTGACATGATTTTCTCGTGATTTGTTGAATATAAAAATATCGTCTAAACTCATTAAGAAATTATCTTAAAACATTATTCATAACTCTCATGAATGTAGCTGGAGCATTACAAAGACCGAAGGCATAACCAGCCACTCAAACAATCCCTGTTTGGTTTTAAAAGAAGTCTTCCGTATGTCCTCCTCGGATATTCTAACTTGATGATATCCACTTCTCAAGACTAATTTAGTAAAATACTTTTCATTTTTCAACTAATTTAGCAAATCATCTATTATGGGTAGTGGGTATTGATTCTTTATTATGATCTCATTTAAAGATCGATAATCTACACACATGCACCAGGTTCCATCTTTCTTGGGTACCAATACAATTGGTGAACCACATGGCGAAGTAGAAGGACGAATTACTTCTTTATCTAACAATTCATGGATTTTTTTTTAATTTCTAAAGTTTCCAGAATTGACATTCGATACATACCAATGTTTGGGAGTGGGCAGTCCCATTGTAGTTGAATCTCATGCTGAATTCCTATTTTTGGTGGCAATCCCTTTGGTTCGTGAAAAATGTCCCCATATTGATTGACCACATCAACCAATTCATCTTTCAGCTTCATATCATAGCCTGCAAAGGATTCCTACTCCATGTCATTCTTCTGCTTGATCATGAGGAGAACGAGACTCTTGTTGGAATTAACAAGTCGTTTCATTTCATCTGCGCTTACCAAAGACAGAATAAGCTTTCTGCAATGAGCTCTCACAATGTACTCCACTCTGTCTTTGAACAAATGATATTTGTTCTCAAATTTGTGGAAAACAGTCTTCATGTCATACAAATACGAACTTCCCAACACAATTCCTAAGATGTACACTCACACAACGTCTAATTCAACTTCATCAATGAAATTGGCAGTGATTGAAAATTTGAAAACACATTTCCATGTGACCTGCAAATTTGCCTCCTTGGATATCCAACCCAACAGATACAGTTTATGATGATGCATGGTTTCCAGATTCAATTTCTTGACTAAATCCGCAGAAATTAAGTTAGCCTGAGATCCATTGTCAAACAACATATCGATTTTTTCATGCTTGGAAATAACTCAGATATGGAACAACTCGATTCGGTTTTCCTCATTTGAAATGCTCTGGGAGTTATTTGTTGCATTGGTACTTGCTACGGCTGCCTCTTTGCTGGCCTATTTGCTTGCTTTTGCCACGACTTGTCCTTTGGTGATTGTGGCTACGATTTTTGTCTCATCCCCTGAGTCTGAACCCAAGTCTTTTGTACAGCAACATTCGTCTTTTGTTTCCCTTTATTGTTGAATTTATTTGGTCGTAATTCTGGATGAAGCTTCCAACAATGTGCTTCATCATGTCCTTCCTTGGAACAATTTTTGCACACAGGTTTCTACCCTTCTTTCTTAACAAAAGCATTTTTCGTTTGCTTTCTTTTAAACTTCTTCCCTTTTTCAACACTCTGAAATGGCTTCTTCTTACCTTCTTCTTGTATATTTTTCCCTCTTGCTTCGAGGTGTGTAGCTTGAACACAAACCTCATCAAGATTCGTGGGACTGAACATAAGAATGTTATGTTGAAGATAGCTATGCAACCCTCCTATGTATTTTAGCAAGGTACCTTGTGACTGTAAGTCTACTCATATCATAAGAGATATTTTCCTAAACTCTTGAGTATGCTCTTGCACATTTTTACCTTTCAACTGTCTGAAATTTTTCCAATTCATAATGGCTTTTTGCATATGAGCTAAATGGTATAACTGTCTTTTTATAGCAGCAATGAAATCAGACCAAATAATAGAGATCTTACCATGTTTCTTGATCTCGTCTTGAGTCCTTGCTTCCCACCATACAAGTGTTGCACTTTCCATTCTCAGTGAAGCCAATTGAAACTTGATATCATCCGCTTGAAGGTTCTTAATTCTACATTGCACCTTCAATTGACGAATCTAGTTATCCATCTTCTTTGCATTAACTTCTCCATTGTACATAGGAAACTTGAATTTAACATCAAGTTTCATAAAAGGTGATTTACCAACCCCTTTTGAAGAATGATGATGAGTATGAGTAACGGTGGTATTGGTGGAAGAGTTTGAAGATGCTTTCGAAGAAGAAGATGAAGAAGATGGTGGATATGGTGGAGGTTTGCCTCCATTTCCATTATTTCCTTTTCCTTTGTCTTATTTTCCATTACCTCCTCTTGAAGAGCCTTTTCCATTGGGAGGCTTGAAACTTTCTCCTTGTAGTCTATTCTTCCTCTCTTCATAGAGGAACTTAACCATCTCTGTCATATCAAAGAAAGCCTTTCTAAATGTCTTTTCATCTTTTGTCATGATAGATTCTCCTTCATGAGACATGGTCTTTAAAGACTCGACTACAACTTGAGGTTGTACTAGTGTTGGAATCTCAACTGCAACTTCTACAACTTGAGGCTGAACTGGTGTAGAATACTTTGGCAACCTCGCTCTTCTTCCCTTTTACCCAATTTCAGGGCTTTCAACTAGCTTTCCTTCACCTCTTTTGAGCTTTAACCTTGTGATCATGACATAAACTTGGAAACAATTAAATCCTTCTTCCACAAAGAAAATCTAGTAAGAAAAACCAGTGCTCTGATACCAACTTGATCTGAATTGGAGCAGATTAGTAATGTTTTGCTAATTCCCCATTTAGGAATAAGCACATGCTGCTTATCACTTGCTTTTCAAGTGATTAAGGATTCAAAAAAATTTACAATTAACATATTCCCATGAGAATTTCTTATGTAAATGTTATAAATAGTTTAACATAAAAACATATGTTGAACAACAATAATATAACAACAATGAACATCAATATACAACATACAACGAGAACATGGTAAAGGAGTTCACCCCTCCTGGGCTAGGTCTCCTTAGTCCAGCTTCTAATGGCTTGGGTCTCTCTATTATGCTCAAATTACATCAAAAGAATGTTTACAATTCTCAGATGCCTCTTAACCCTGTCTCAATGAGTTCAGAATACCAAAAAATACTAGCATAGACTATTTTTGCATCAAATTTGGATAAGAACTGAAGGAGTTATGACTTCTCCCGGTTTCTCCACTAATTGTTCCACAAAATGCTCCAAAACCGACCAAAACCCCTTTTCGCTCCAAAATCCGCTAAGGAAGCGTGAAATTTGTCATTCGGCGGGCTATGTTCTGTCGGCCTTATCACAATCACAATCAATTAAGCTACGGGCTCTTAAAACTACAAAATGATGTGATGCAGGGTTACGAACCCGACGGGATATTAAACTGCAACTTATAAAACTCTCGTGTCCAGAATCCTCTCTCTCATCGCAATCGACAATCAGCCTTGGGCCAGGGTCTTGTTTACTCGACATAACACTGTGATTGCAATTTCGCCAACTCCTCGGTGTATTAAACTGCAGTGTAAAAATTATCGCATTTGGAACTCAATCACTTTGGGGCCGATTCTTTCCTGTGATTGTGATATGCGATCTCATCGTATCACAACCCTGAACTTGTCGGGGGTTGATTTGTAACACCGAAACATTTACCACTGCAATATGTGATTTGCGAGGGACAATGGTGGGTTGTCACTTGGCGCCTCCTTATTCACTAAATACTTGCCACATCATCCCAATCATGCCATGTAGACAAGTCAAACCTAAACTTTGACTTGTTCTAACTTTTGCATACGAACTCGATTTTGAGTGTCATTCACACCATTGGATTCAGAATGACGAGCTCTTCAATCTGACGCTGAGTTTGAAAAGATTCTGACACTTTTATTTTTTAGCATAATTCTAAGCACATGATCATTTCTAGTATGTGTGAGTTCTTTTGTTTAATGATTTAGATGCATTTCATTTTTCATTGCATTTGAAATTTGAAAGGAAAAGAAAATAGAAAATTTAATTTCTTGCATTGTATTTAAAGCTTTAAATTGAATTGGAATAGTTAAATTGAAAGATCTAGTTAGGAAGTTCTTGCCCTTTTGTTTGCTTCTTACTTCCTGTAGAAAGATCTTCATTGAAAAAAAAAAGAGTTCTTTCTCATGATAATTGCATTGTAGGAGTTTAGGTGACATCATTTTGCACTTGAAATTGAAACTTAATTGAAGACTAACTTTAAAATTTATTCAATTAACCTAAGGAGAATTTGGAACATTAACGACACACATAGTGGTCTAGGTTAAAAGATGTGTTCTGACTTCATTAAACATAGGAGTTGTCGTTACTTGTCTGTGTTACATTCTGCAAGTGATCAATGTTCCATGTATGTAAGTATATAGGATTGTTATCCACATACCCTCAAGTATATCGAATGGCACTCCACATATGAAAAGTATATTAGAATACTTCCTATCGTACATGACACATTAGAAAACACTACCATAGACTATGCTTCAATGGACTTCAATTATATGGGAAGTCTCCACTAGGTTGCAAACCTGCCATAGGTAACTATGTCAATTGCCTTGTTAACTCTGATACACTGAACACAACATTCGGAGAGATTACCTACACGTACTGGAAACGATATTCTACAATTCACAGGGACTTGGTAATCCCTTCTACCTAGTTACCCATTTTATATTTTGTTTTTGTTTTAAAATCAATTAATTAACTAGGGAAGAACATCCTCGTCGTGGAACAACTCCTTAGTGGATCTTAGGTTGAACTCGGTGACAACAGTTCCCGAGACTACCATTCAAGGGAACCCCTCTGATGGGAATCCTGGTCCTTTTCCTCCTTTTGGAAATATTAGTGCTCCTTATATGTCTACATTATCCCTTCCCAAATTTACCATAGGTTTACTGGTATGTAGTATTCAACCTCATTGGCCCTGAATGTCCAAATTACTCCACAGCCAAGTCCTCCACCTGAACAACATCAACCCCAAATTAATCCTGAAATTGAACCTTTGCCTTCTTCACCAATGTCTCATCCTTCCTTTCTTCTTCCTCTCTTGGTGAAACTACTAATGCTAGTAACGAGGAAGCTAAAAATAAGAAGAAAAGGATGAAGAAGAAGAAGAAAAATAAGCAAGAGTGAAACCAAGCAAACATTGTTATGAATATAACTAATGTTGAGAAACCTTTGAAGCCACCTAAAGCTATAGTCCCTTACAAGTTATATAAGGGTGATCACATTTTGAGAGATTGCCTTGGTATTCGACAGGTGTTAGAAGTGTGGTCCACAGACTCACATCAACCCTTGTCGTCAACCTTTGGAGATCATGCTGGTAACAAACCATCAACTGATGACAATAAGGTCCATGGAAAGGAGGGTAAAGTTAAGTTTCCATGTAATTTATGTGGAGGGAATCTTCCAATTCACCTTTTCCCTTATTTGGATGAAGCCTCCAAACTATTGGAAACCCTTACCGCTTCTCAACAGAAGCTTCCAACTGGTTATCAAAAATTTTCCATGAATATTCCACTAGTTGATGAAGTAATTGATTCGAATCCATCTTCAGCCAATCCCAATCTCTATAAATGTGAATCCCATAGTCCACCATCAACCAAACATTGGTTGAGAATATGGTTGACTCGATTCCATCTTCAGATGATCACACTTTTCTTGTAGAGAGTGAGGTTCATACTGCTCAAGGTCGTTCATTTCTTCAAATCCCATCGAACAAGGGGACATTTCTCTCTTTGCCACGAAACCCCCTCCAAGTAATGAGGTCATTTCCTTTAATTGGATTCAATTTACAGAACCTCATCTCCCTTCTTACATGCCTTTTCAGATCATGGTGAAACATTTGTCACACTATTATAGATGAGGGATATTATGTTAGTATTGTATCCTCAACTGCGTGCAAAGATTTGGATTCCCCTCAAATTTTGTCTAATGCTTATAATTTGTTAGATTTTAACAAAAGAACTGGTCAATCTTTAGGGATCCTTCCTCGATTGTCTGTTACCTTAGAAGGAAAAACTGTATGTATTGATGTTATGGTCATCATGGGACCCTTGGATTTCAATTTTCTCTAGGGGTGGGACTATGAGTATGCTATGAACGTTATCGTGTCCACACTCTTTCGAGTGATGTGTTTCCCGCATGATGGAAAAATAATGGCTATTGGTTAGCTTTCATTCGTTGGTCTTGATTTGACTACCAATCATATGAATTCCATAAATGTTCCAAATATGAAAGTGTTATCTCCTGTGCCATAGGTTAATTATGTGGAAACCTGTCCGATGCCCATACCTATTGATGAAGATGAGTCTTTCACTGTTTTCTCAACTTCTTTTGACCTAGCTCTAGTAGGTGAAATGGTAAATCATTTACTGGGGGCATTGGAACCAAATATTTTAATTAAATCTCTTGATCCCTTCTAGAGAATTGTCCTCTCCTCTTATGAGAACCTTTTTGAAGCCATGGCCTCTTGGGGTCCATTATCAAGGTAAATAACCACAAAGCAGAGTTCCTTTTCTTGTGTCAATCTCGTTAAAAAATGAAACAAGGTCCCATGAGCATAGTTCCCTCTCTTGTGTCATGCTCATTAAAAAATGAAACAAGGTTCTATGAGCATAGTTCCTTTTCTTGTGTCAAGCTCATTAAAAAATGAAACAAGGTGCTCGAGCATAGTTTTTTTACAATGACAAACTCGTTAAAAAATGAAAAAATCCTCTCCCGTTGATTTGACTATTTGATTATGATCTCAATTTCGATCTCAGAGATGTTAGCTTCATTTCATTCACCCATAATCCTCTTCCTTCCTTCCTGGTGACATATTTCTATTAGCAACCAACAGTCTATTTGGTGTCCATGAGAAGAGTTTCCAGACAAAACGAAGCTAGGGGGCATGCCTCTACCCCTATGCAGGGAGAAATAAACCAATCCCAGGCACAATTTACACATGTTTCAAGCTTGAGTAAAAATGAAACATATTCTCGTGATTGCCATTGTTTATTATCTTGTTTCTGCAATATGAACCTTCGTTTTCTCATTCCACTGTCACCATCTGCTTGGCCGATCATTCACTTTCACTTGGTGTTTTAGCCTTTCTTGGGGAACTGTTGTGATGAGTGTTCTTATTAGCATGCCTCTTGACCTCTACGTGTTTTGAGTAGTTCCATCATGACGGGAACCAATTTTTACCCTTTATACCACTCATTCCTCCAGGAGTAGTTTTCTTTAAGTTATTTTCCGACTCCCAAAATACGAAAAGATTGTTGAACACTTATCTTTTCTAACTCATTAAAGTAAATGAAAATATGTATGCCCAGTATAAGCTTAATCCTTTTCCAAACTAGTTAAACTATTTACGAAAAAAAATTCTTTAATCGAACATGGCTAAAAGGTTCTCCTAGGTATTGTTTTTGCCTTTCCGAGCCTAAGGGGAAAATTTACAAAAAGGGACATATTTGAGTTTTCTTTTTTCACCTCTTTTTCAAACTCTCTAAACATGAAAAATATTTCGAGTTATACTCGTAAAACTATTAAACAATGTTGGACTTGTCAATCATGATGAGACCGAACCACTCCTTCTCAGGGTTCGTTAAAAATACTCAAAAGGATTCATCCGAAGGATGAACTTATAGATCAAGCATATGTTATCCTCCTCAATCTTGTCAAAAATAAAGAGTTAATGGCCAGAAATGGTTGGGAAATTGGGAAAACAAGGAATCAAACCTATTAATGGCAATAAGTCATTCTTGAAAATGACACTCTTTCACTTCATTTTTGTGACTACTTTGGGTTGGGGAATCTGTTTGCCTCTCTGTTGATCACACCTTAATGAAAACCTTCATGATGGGTCTTTGAGTCGATGCTACCAACTCCATATCAATGTTGTCGATATGTTTAAGAAAAATTTCACCCTCAGTTAACATCCACTATGATATCCTTAAGCCTTACTTCATGTCTACCTATCCTGAACTAGCTCTACATCATTATATTTTGTCTCAAATCTTGATACATGTTTCGTGTTGTTGATGGGGGATACATCAAGGCCCTCTTATGACAGGTGGCTTCATGTCAACATCACCACATTATCTAGGAAATTGACTTAGAAACTCCTTTCAATGCCTTAGAGCTTACATACCTTAATGGTGAGTTTCCTCGATTTTGGCGACAGGTTCTCATCACTGGCATTTGACCGGAAGATTTTGTGTGGTGTTCAAATTCAACTCATTCATTCACATCACATAGATTGTATTGTAGTACTTTGAGATTCATTATCATTATTGGTGGTTCCCCTGGCATTCGTTAACGACTTACATCATTAGAAGGTAATTAGATGGTGTCTACCATGTTCAACTCCAGGTCATTTATTCACATGGTTAGACTCATATTACCGAGTGACAAGGTAAAAGACTCTGAATCTAGTTTCATCCATCCGGGCAGTGATTTCAGGATTCATACAATATTACAATGTATGATGACTATGACCATTCAAAAATTCATCCAAACATAGGTCCACCATCTATCATTAGTGGACATGACTTTGATTGTTATACATGTACATTGGCTTATATGTTGAGTATGGGTATGTTTACCTTAGCAATGATATCATGATGATTATGTATTATCACAGATGATGATCTCAACCAATCTATTATTGATTCTGGCTTGTCACATGTTAAAGCACTTCAATCCTCAACCACTACTTCTGACTTTGTACTTTAGCGGGCAATCCGTTACAAATCATTTTTTCACATACAATCAAATGTACTAGAAACCGGATCAATCAACATCCATTGACACTTTGCATTCATCCCCTACAAATCCTAGAACATTCTCTCTCCAAGAAGTCTAAGAATTATGGGTTAAATAACTCAAAATTGTTAGCCCCATCACACTTTCCCTTTGAGCAACCTGCACTGGTTGCAAGTTGTACACTGAGTAACTGCACTGACTAGTACATGTTGCCTTTGTTGCAAGTGTGATGGCCTCTAGAATTTGGTCGAAATAAAAAGTAAATTCGAATCATCTATTTCAAGACGTTTCCAATGTGGTTTTAACCATTTACTATTGATTGAGATATCGAACTCCTGTGCTTGGGGTCTTATCTCTTATCCACAGAGCTTTTCCTCCCTCATATGTGGATCTAAGTCCTAGATTGGTAAATCCCAAACCACCCCATTTACCCTATAAATTTACTGCCTCCCATGGAGTCTGGGTTGGATTTTAGAGACTTTTAGTTATACCCTCATGTTGTTGTTTTGTGCCTAAGGATCCATTATGCATTCATGCACTTGAGTTGTGATTGAAGACTTGCTTTGTGACAAAGGAAGGACACGATAGTTGGGAGACATCTACAAGGTCAAGACCGATAAAGGGTTGTAATTTCTCCTGCTTTTATTAATACAAAAAGTGCTTTATTTTCCTATACTTATGTTTCATTGATGCATATGTATTACAATGCCTTCTTGACTCATTGTTTAGAGATGTTAGTATATGCTATTTGTATGTTGTAGGTCTCTTATTTGTTTTAATTGTTTTGCAGGTTCCATTTATAGTATTTGGAGCTAAAGCTAAAGTTTACAAGCAGGAAAAAGAGGAGAACTTGCATTGTATTCAATGTATGTCCTTCCTCCATGTTCTAATTTCTCTAAGGAAAGCACAAGTCTTTTTGTTCCTGTTGTTTCTAGATCAAGCCACTAGATTTAGGGAGTTCACTTATGTTCGCAGAAGAGAATTATCCATCATACAACACCGAGCATACCTGTTCTGCAGTCTATTTCTTACTTAGAAATCTTTATTTTTAATTTATGTCATTCTATCAACATTTACACATTATTTGTGAGATTGAATCAAAGGTTGGCGAATACATGTTTTATTTTGCTTCAAGTGCATTGATTAAATTATATGGTTGATATGCTCTAGACACGTCATTGATTTGCATTAATAATTGATCAAATAATCAATACCACACTAGGTACTTTAAATTAAGTCAACATCTAATCCAAGTCATACTCTTAAACATGCTAAATGGTAAGCTTCATATTAGAAATAGGGAATTCCTCCCTAGGATAGGAAATCATACCTAAATTTAGAACTGATGCATAAGGCTACCAAGTTGAAAATCAATAGTTGGCCAATAGTTTCTTTAGGTTCTCCCTTGGTAAAGTTAGGTCATTTTCTCTAGAGAGAATCCAAGCGATAACACCTTGCAAACCCATACACAAAGGTTGAACAAATATATTGCTTTCTCTTTTATACAATATTCTAGATCTCAAGTTTATGTTAGATGTATAAGTGAATCATCTAGAACTAATGGTGTCGTTAAACGTAGTTGAAGTGGAAGACTTGTCATCACCTATGAAGGAGGACAAATTAGATTTTTAGAATCACATGGAAAATGAAGATGTAGTGGCACTTCACTTGGAATCTTTCTTCAAAGGTATGAAAAATCTAATGTCTAATGCCATTATTGTAAAAGGTTTGAGCATCATGCATATGAATGTAGGAAGAAAACAATGGTATATCAAAACAAAATGTAAATTTCATTAACAAAGATGAAAGTAAAAGTGAAGTGAATCAAAATCATTTGTAATATCACATAAGAAGGTAATATAGATGTGTGGTACTTATATTGGAGGTTGTAGCAATCACATGAATAGATAGAAAGAAATGTTTTTTTATATTGATAAACCACTAAAATTTTAGGTGAGAATGTGAAACAAAAACAAAGTGCCAATCATTGATGAAGGAGTCATCTCCATTTGCACCATGCAAGGTGACAAGAAATAAATCCCTATATCCTTACGTTAAAAAATAACTCATTATTATGAACCGTTGGTTGAAAAGTGACATAATTTTAAGTTTGAGAATGAAGAATGCATTATTTTTATAAAAATGAGAGTAACAGTCAAAATGCAATAGGGAAAATGACAAAAGTAAGGATGTTTCTTTTGATCATGAAAAAATAATTTCCATCTCCATTCAACATTGAAACAATAGAATAATTTAGCTTGTGGCATCTAAAATATGGTCACTTAAACTTGAGTGAGTTGAATTTGTTGTGTAATAAACAAATAGTAAGAGCATTTCCTTTGATTGAACAACCTAATAATTGTGAGAGTTGCATTTTGGGAAGACACCATAGAAATGCTTTTCCTTCTAGCAAATTGTGGAGATCAAGACATCTAAAGTTTAGTTGATTCATTCAAATCTCTATGGTGTTAAATAAACCCATTCTTTTGGAAATAGTCAATATTTTATAACATCCATAGATGATTTTGGTAGAAAAGCATGGGTTTACTTCTTAAAGAATAAATTTAAAGCCTTTGGAATCTTCATGTAATTCAAGGCTCTCGTAGAAAAACATAGTGGAGACATCACAAAGGTCTTCAACATTGATAGAGGGGGGAATCAGAAAGAAAATCAGTTTTTAAATTTTTGCAAAGAACATGAAATTAAGAAACAATTTACTAAAAGGTAAAAACCACAACAAAATTGTGTGGTTGAAAGGAAAAATGGAACCATTCAAGAAATGTCTAGGAGCATGTTAAAGGCTAAGGGGTTGACCAATGAATTCTAGGTTGAAGCAATAACAATGAGAGTCTATTTTCTGAATAAATGTCCCACAAAAAAGTTTTCATAACATGATTCCACAGGAGGCATGGAGCAAGAAAAATCCCATCATTGAACACTTTGGTTGTGTTGCAACCACACATATGTTCAAGGAAAGAATGAAGACTTGCAACAACAGAAGAGAAAAATGCATCTTTGTTAGCTATAATGAGTAGTGAAAGGCATAAATCCACCAAATCCTAACACAATGAAGTTAATAATTAGAAAAGATGTGTATGTCAACATCATGATAATATGATTCGTGGTGTTGTTCTTTTTAGCTGAAATGATATTATTGGTGGTAAACCATCCAACATTTTCAAAGTTGATAATATCACAATAATATCATAAATGGTGTGATATTATCATGCTACGATGGAAAATATCAGCATGACCATGGATAAAGGCACATAAGCCATTTTTGGGTTTTTTTGCTCATTTGGAAAACATAAAAAAGGGTTTGGATTGGTTTTGCTTGAGCCAAAGATGAGGACACCATTTTCCTTTCCTATCATCATGGCTTTTTAAAGATGCTAATGTTTTATCTGGCTACTTTTTCTTTTTGTTTTTCTTCAAGTTTGTTCTTTTTTTTGTTTAACTTGAAGTAGGAAAATACTTATAATGCTCGGGGCTATCGACATAGATTCCATTGATACAATCTCAAGACCTTGATTACATAAAAAAAAAGGGGTTCTTGGCCAATCAAAAGCAATCTGAAGTCATACTTAAGAACAAAAGAGTATATAATAGATATCTAATATTTGCTATCATCATTATTTAGGCTACAACAAGAAAGTCTTATAATATTTAAAAAACCTTGACCTTTCATCCTATACATAAAATGTGAATACTAAATTCATATTATAATTTAACTTTTGAAGCATGAATACTAAATTCAAATTACAATTAAACTTTCTACTCAAAATTATAAAAAAATGAATAAATAAATAAATCTATATAATTAATATTTAAAAAAAATCATAATATAAATATTATGCAATAAATGGGAAAAAATTAATGTGTATTCTATTGTTTTCTATTTAACTCATAAGGTCTAGACAAATTAGTTCATGTAAAGTTTATCCCAAAACCAGTACCCACAAGTGACGATCCAAATTACAACCAGATGATAATGATGATCATATGAAAGTTGAGAATGTTACATCTTCTTAATCTTCTATTGGCAAATTGGAAGCACAAATCTATGGTGACTGTCCACACTTTTGTCATATATACTTTGCCTGCCAATACGATCAAGGAAAGATGCAGAGTGTTTTTACCAATAATCTCAGTTTTTATCTTGCTAGACACCTCTGATGAGGAAGTCATGCTTACTGCCGCAACAAAATACAAGAGGGTGGGCTCCTTCCAGCATACTACCAAACATCAAGCCAACACAAATACAAATCCCCAAGGCCTTTCACGATATCGTTTTAAGAAGGAACAACAAACTGTCATTCTAGAATCTTGGAATCTCTAGAAATTGTTTTTGTATAACAGAGTTTAAAGTTGTTCATTCTTTTCATCATATAATACCAGTAGACAGGGTGAATATTAGAGAGGTATGGAACCATCTTTGAAAGGGACCCTTGAACAGAGTAGAAGTCAGTATATGTATATGTATTTTAGTGGCTTTTGTATTTTGATCAAGGTTTTTTTTTTGGTGTGAATTGGGTTATTTTGGGTAGATATGAAGAAGGGTTGTTATTTTTTCTTTATATAATTAAGTGTTTATGCATATTGTTGTATTAGTGATATAATGATGATAAATATTATTATAATAACTAAGTGTTTATGCATATTGTTGTATTAACTCTCATTCTTGAGTTGTGTTTATAAATATTATTGTATTAACTCTTACTCTTGAACTGTGTTTATAAATATTATTGTATTAACTCTTACTCTTCACCTCTCAGAAACCGATTTCCTTAAAAAACAAAAAAACAAAATTGCTTAAACTTTGTTGTTGAAGATCAAAAGCTAGGTAGAAGTAGAATATGTCTAAAGGTAGAGGTACTAACTGAAATAAAGGTTGGCTTTTGTCTAACTGATGACTTCAATACCCATCATATACTGAAACTCAGGGTTGAAGTGGAGAATTTCAAGCAATGCTTTAAACGTTTCGAAACAAATTGGATGGCTAAGGAGGGAGAGCTTTCTTTTCCCCTCAACTCAATTAACTCTAATTTATAAAGCATGTTTTGGTTATGAACAATACTTTGATATCATGAGTAATTCTCCCAGAATTGAAAGTACAGGTATGCCTCCGAAACTAATCTCCTTCCTTCCTGTTCAATTGCATGGGCATAAATATGGCACACAAGTTAATGGAGAAAGGAACCATCTGGATAGGTTAGTCTTTAAATTCCAACATTTATATCAAGAGATGAAGACATAGAAAACCAAAACAATGGAGTATTTCCGTCCATAAATAGAAATCGATGATCAATATTAAAAGTCTAGATTCGTCTGGTGCTGTGGTGTAGTCGGTTATCACGTCAGTCTTACACACTGAAGGTCTCCAGTTCGAACTTGGACAGCAACATAAAGCTTTTCAGATCTAAGTAAGTTCTATTCAATAGTCTCTGTTTTGTTTATTGTCAAACTCAGCAAATTGATATCAAGATGGACTGTCGACGCTGACAAAATTTTTCAGATCTAGCAAAGTTCTATTCAATAGTCTCCGGTTTGTTTATTCTCAAACTCGACAAATTGATATCAAGATGGGCTGTCGAGGCTGACAAAGTTTTATTGATATAGTCTTCGGTTTGTTTATTCTCAAACTCGACAAATTGGTATCAAGATGAACTTTTAAGAGCAAGGTGCTGACAAAGTTTTATTGATATAGTCTTTGTTTGGTTTATTCTCAAACCCAGCAAATTGGTATCAGAGTCAGGTGCTTTTTCGGTTGGCTAGTGGCAACAACTTTTGGCAAATGATCACATTTTGATGACAAGAAGTATAATATCTAAATGATCAAGATAACACTTTCTTGTGGAAACAAGTATGACATCTCAATGACAATGAGTATGATATCTAGATTATCAAGTTAATACTTTTTTCCTGCTCTTTAGTCATAGGAACTTATTGAAAATGGCTTCCTCGATCTTGCAAATCAGTTTGTGTTCAACATGCTCATTCAAGTTGACAGAATTGTGTTGAGAAATGCAGCAAGGCACTTTACGTTATGCAAATGGTGGTGAGAGACTCGATTTTTCAAGATAGCAATAGTTAGAAAATGTAAGCAAGTTTAGAAGATTTTGGAAAATGCATACCAAGACAGTCACAAAGTAAACCTTGTCAAGCTACACTGGTTAAGGGAAATTGAAAATTTGCAAATGAAAGAATACAAGTCTCTCAATGATTTCTTTAAGCACACTATAAGATTGGTCAATCAAATTAAAATCAATGGAGACAATGTTCAAGATCTATGAGCCAGAGAAAAAGTGTTCAAAAGCCTTCCTTCCATGTTTGGTCCTATTGTTGTAGGAATAAAAGAATCAAATGATATATCTCAAATCTCTCTTAATGAGCTTATGGGTTCCTTGCAAATCCATGAACAAAGGTTAAACAAAACCATTGTTGCCTCTTTCCTCTTTTAAGCAAGCTTTTAGATCTCAAGTTTCAGGAAAAAAAAGTAGAGGTCGATCATCCAGTGATAAAGGTCCACTAAATGTAGTGGAAGAGGAAGATTTGGCATAGTTATGAACGAAAATAAATTAGATTTTTAGAATCACATGGAAGCTGAAGATGCAGTGGCACTTAAACGAGGAGATTTCTTCAAAAGTATGATAAATCTAATGTAGAATGCCACTATTGTAAACGGTTTGAGTATTATGCTTATGACAGTGGAGAAAAACAATATGATAGGGATAAACAAAATGCAAATTTCTTTTAAAAAACGAAACTGAAAGTAAAAAAAGTCAAATTCAGTTGCAATATGAGAAAATAAAGTAAGAAAGAAAGTAATGGCCTATAACGTATTTGCATTTCAAAAATTTATAAACAGAAAGTAATAAACACGTGTCAGATTTTTGCAACTCATTACTCAAATAAAAAGGCCGTGATTAAAGCTAAGATGAATATGGGTAAGTCTAATGAAAAGCCAACTCATCTTATCAATGTTTTGGAAAGGTCTACCTTCAAGGATGGGATTTTAGGTTTTTGTATTATGATTGAGTGGAAATTCTCTTGTGCGACTCTGATTGATTTGTGAATTTCTCTCTTATGATGAGAGGGAATTTTTTTTCATCTTTATGGTTATTATTTTCATGTCCTTGGTTATTATTTTGGAGATAATTTTGTAAATGTAGATATCGAGAGAAATTGGTATAAAATTTTCAAATCTAATTTTGAAAACCAAGGCCGGAAAAAATATTAAAAGCTGCTAACATTTTCGCAGGGGTTCTGAAAAACGATTATATAGTTCTCCACTTAAATGGAGAAAAATAAAATTTATAACTTTTATTTTTTTCACATCTTTATTTTATTAATTTATTGTTAATAATAACAACAATCATCTTTATTTTGTTTATTGTTTATTGTCAGTGTTCATTTCTTAAAAAAGGTTATTTCTTTTTATTTCTTTAAAAGCCGTACCGAGAGTCTCTATTATTTTATATTTTATATATATTATATATATATAAACGGAAGTCTCTGATATAGATATATATATATCACGGAAGATCAGGTGTATAAGGATCTCTAGAAAACAAAAATCTTGAAAGAAACAAAGTTATTTCTGAAGATATGGATAACCACAAGTTAGTCTTTGCCCAACACAAAGCTTCAATTCTATCATATCCCCAAAATGAGGGTAGGAGGTTGGTCTGTAATTGGAGAAATTCAAGCAAGACGATAAACCTGTGTGAACGAATTGGAGTCTAAGTAGGAAAACCTTTTCTTGCCTATCAATCTGGCAAATTATAATCTATACAAAATAGAATATTGAACATATATTTGGTAATAAAAAAGCATGGTTGGAAAATTATGTGTTTTTGGAGTTATTTCCTGAAAATGTAGGCATTTTTTGGGGTTAAATTTTAATCTTTGTTGTTTAAAATCAATTTTTGATTATATATATGGATTCAATATCCTGAAAAATTTTCAAGGCACTGAGATTGTGGAGAATTCACAACTCAAATTTACAATTCTAACAAATTTTTACTGAATTCTGAGTAAATTAAACTGGAAAATACATCAAAACCCTTTCAAACTATATAACAAATAAACTATGGCAATAAAATCATCCGTGCTTTGCTGTACCCTGAGACAGGGTTATGACATCATCTTCCCCAGAATTAGACATATAGATTTTTTTAAGCTATCAATCTCGCTAATTATAATATAGAGAACATGCATTTGGCAATGAAATCATCATTGCTTTGATGGATGGACCTGGAGAGAGGGCTATGAAATCATCTGCCCCATAATTGGAAATATAGATCTTCCAGTGAAATCATTTAGGAGAGATAGATATCAATCTGGCTAATTATAATCTACAGAACATGTATTTGGCAATGAAATCATCAGTGCCTTGATGGACCTGGAGACAGGGCTATGAAATCATCTTCCCAAAAATTAGAAATATAGATCTTCCAGTGAAATCATTTAGGACAGTTATAGTTACTTGTTTCACACTTAGGAAATATAGATCTTCCCATCAGAAGAAGTTGAGTTATAGATACTTGATTTACACATTTGAAAACAGGCTTAACACTTCTTTCAAAAAGAGGCTTTTCTAATATAATTGAATCAGTGAATCAGAAGAGGTTTTTAATATTATCATGAAATTGGATCAGTGAATCAGAAGAGCCTTATCTCATGAAATTGAATCAGAAGAGGATTTTATCATGAAATTGGATCAGTGAATCAGAAGATGCTTTTCCCCTGAAATTGAATCAGTAAAAGAACGGGGCATTCTGAGAATTGCAAGGCTTTTCTCATGAAATTGGATCAGTGAATCAGAAGAGGCTTTTCTCATGAAAAGGTTTTTATCATGAAATTGGATCAGTGAATCAGAAGAGGCTTTTCTCCTGAAATTGAATCAGTAAAACTGAAGGGGCATTCGGAGAATTGAAATGAAAGGCTTTTCTCATGAAATTGGATCAGTGAATCAGAAGAGGGTTTTCTCAGGAAACTGAGAATCAGTGAATCAGAAGAGGGTTTTCTCATGAAACTGAGATCAGTAAAACTGAAGGGGCATTCCGAGAATTGAAATGAAAAGCTTTTCTCATGAAATTGGATCAGTGAATCAGAAGAGGGTTTTCTCAGGAAATTGAGATCAGTAAAATATGAGGGGCATTCCGAGAATTGAACTCGGGACCTCTCGCACCCTAAGCGAGAATCATACCACTAGACCAAATGCCCTAGACGAAATGTCTGGCGGCTAAAACATGTGCAGATCTATTACCTAAACCCAGTCAAAGTATCCAACCTGGCTGACTGTAACGCCTTCCATGCACGCCAGGGATTTTAGCACATCTGCAATTCCCATGTCTCGTTGCCGTCATTACGAGAACAAATTTGTTGCTTGTATTTGTGAAAGAGTGAGTTCAAATAAAATGGCAGCTGCAATCGGTTTCGGCCTTCAATGCAGAATACCCCAATTCTATTTTTCAGGAAAGCGTTCAGAATGGTTTGGGCTCAGCGCGACTTTTCACTGATGGTAGGAAATTGCAAATCCCTCTCTTGGAAACATGAACCACGCTACAGAATGCATTCACTTTACACATTTAAGACATATTGCTCTATCATTATCATCAAAGACTTATTTCAAAGAGTAGTCTACATAGGTTACATAATTCACAAATTTAAAATTGGATAGAAATTTTGGGAAATTTTGGTTATAGTCGTGAAACTTTAAGATTTTAGGTGTTGAGGGTTTTTGATGGTGCTAAATCCATTTCCATCATAAAAAAACAACTCAAACATTTTTATGGTCAATTTTTTTGGAAAGAAAATAGCTAAATTCCAATAAAAGTTAACTTTCCAAACTAATTTAAAGCATCAATAGAGAAAACCCTTATTTCAATAGAATCCCTGGCATGCACCTCTGGTCGCTAATTGTTCAATAGTAAAAAGGTTTTATTTCAATAACGTACTTGACATGCACCTCTGCGATGAGATGGCTAATTGCTCAAGAGTAAGGAGGTTTTATCGCTGCACATACATATTATAATCTATTTATGTTGTTTTTAAATGGTTAGAAAAATTATCATAATTCAATGTCAACTTTGGTATGATTTTAATTATATTTTGAAATTTGTTTGGAAAAATATGAATATGGATAGTATTTAGGGATTATAGTTATCAAAATTGGAGGTTGAGTTATAAGTTCAAAGAAAAATTATGGTGTGAGAAAGATTTAGCGTCTAAAAGAAAATTAAGTTATTATAAGAAGGTCATCAACCCCACCCTTGAAGATCAAAAGTATCTCTCTATTCTATCTAACTCAAAAAAGAAAATTAATATAGCAAAGATTAGAACGAATTCTCATGAGCTCCATAGTGAAACTGACCGCTGGGTAGTTCCTAAAACGCCATGGATAGAAAGGATCTGCCATATTTGTGAGAATAGGAGCATCGAGGATGAAAACCACTTCCTTTTAGAGTGCCCTGCATACAACCACATTAGATCTCAATTTCACAACCTTTGTTACAATACGGACCTTCCTAGCCTTTTACAATGCCAAAATTATAGTGAGCTCGGGAGGCTTCTCTCCAAGCTTTTTGAGCATAGGAATAAAATCTTAAATCAAAATAAATAATTTGTCTTTAGGTCCGATAGATCATTATTTGGTCTCAGTAGACGTTAACCATCATCATCATCATCATCAACAATATGAAGTTTAGTGTTAAAAATGAAGTAATGTATAAATTTTCATTAAAGAATGTGTGAGAGAGAGAGAGAGACAGAGACAAAGATAGAGACACTTATAGATCTAAGACCTATTGAAACCATATCATCTCTTCTTTTTTTGGGGGGTAAGCTAGTACAAAAGATTTTTATTAATAAAGATAAGTTTTACATTGATAACATATGTCCTCCAAAAAGGTTGACCTGGGAGTATAAGTCTCCAACCAAGTAAGACAAAGTACGCATCAAGACTAAATAACCAAAGACCCGGAATTTAAAATCCAATTTTTATGTAGCAAGGATAGAATTTTCATGGTAGCTGGGAACTATGCATCCAACCATCCTACTCATCTAGAGGAAACAAAAGAAACCGCAAAGCAAAAATATTAAAATCACCCAACTTGGGGCAAATCACTGGTGTGTCCTTTCTTTCCTTTGTTTTTTGCTACTTTGACCCAACCTTATGAAGGTGGGGCTACCAATGTCACCTGAAGATTGTTCTAACAAGCTAAGGAGGCTTCCTTGTCAGAGTCTGAGGAGGTTGATTCATGGGCACGTTTTAGGGTGTCCGATGACAAATTATTAATGACTTCTTTTTTAGTTAGCGCAACTTGGATCTCCTTACCTTCTTCACAAGGATTTTGAAGATTTGAAGTTTGGGCCTCATCTGACGAGAGCATGTCGTCATCAGACTCCGCGTCTTCCTAATATAAGGAAGAGGAATCCTCCTCTTCTCAAAGAGGCGGCCTGCATGGCTTCCACATCATCATTCTTTGTAATGGAAACCACATCATATTCATTTTTTAAATGTAATAACAACAAATCTTCCTTATACCAAAGTTGTCATAACAAAGCCACTCCAAGTCGCCATAACATAAGTGGAAGTCTCTTATAAACTTTGAAGCATATCCGAATCTATAAAAATCTTAGAAGTATAACAGAGACGTAGGTAAACATTTCTCATTATATGTATCTTTATTGTTAGATTATGGGTCCCTTAGCAATTACGAAGTTTAAGTCCATATTGATACGAGTTGTTAATCATTATCTTTGATAAGATGTTGTCATGATTCCTTGACAATTATTCTAGAATGGTCAAATTCATGTACTATAAATTTAGATCAAGAAGTCAATATAATGGGTTGAGAATGGCTTGACCCTTCTCTACCAATATTTGTCGTGTCTTGCTTACGCTCAATTCTTAACATTTATTTAAGAGGTGAGATGATCAAATCTCTCGATTCCTTTCAAATTATATAGAGGTCAATGTAGGGGATCGACATTGGTATGTTTTTTCTCTATTTGTCCTTTGTTCAAAATTTTGCACAATTCATGTTCACATTAACTAGAGAGAAAACAAATTTACTAAGAGCAAAAAAAAATTGGAAACATAGCAACATTCTATAAAACATAAACAAAATGAGCACAAATTTTACCCTGGAAAACCCTAATTTGTGGAAAAACAGGCTAATAGAATTCCATTAGTCCCTTGTCCAAAACCCAACCAAGTCGACCAAGTGAGCCTTCACTACTTACCTCCTAGTCCTCTTACAATGAAGTATTCCAAAGCCTTTTAAAGGCTTCATTACATGCTATCCGTGGGAACAAAACCATGGGAAATCAAAACCATGGGCCCAAAACCACTACTATTTGATCGAGCAACTTGATTTCTGTTATTGAGTCAAGTTTTACCTTACAACCCCCCCTCAAAACATTAGTTAGGGTTTTCATTGGCCAAATCTAGCCAAACCTGCCAAGTGAGCCAACACTACTCACCTCTAGACTCTACTTTCCTCAAACTTTATAACCAAGGTATCTGTTAATCTGACATGCCTCCTAAGACCTAGGTCTAACTCTAGAATTCACTGGTAATTTTCCAGGGGTACACATGCCTTACCACGTCTTACAACAGTATGCCCATTTATATGCAATAAAAAACTTTGACTCCGTTATATTTGTTTTTTGTTTCTTTTACTGTCATGGCATGTAAACTACCATCATCTTGCATTTGTACACTCTAATTCCAAACCTGATGCTAACCTTGTGTTGTAATATCTTCTATGGTCAACATCAATTTCAACCTTAGCACTACAACCACTTGGCACAATATTCTTAGCTCCAACAAGAAGCTTCACTCTAGTAGTTACATGTAGAAGTCGATAGGCAGGAATAAATATCAAATAATGTCACCTCCACACGTTATTTTGTTTCCAAAACATCTATTTTTTTTTCAAACCAACTATTCGTCTTCTTCCATTGATATCCACAGTTGTTATAATGTACACCATGATGGTCAAACAAATCTTGTACACCAAGGTCATGAGTGTGGTGCCTAGGATTGTTATCATGGTGGATTTTGATACCACCGCTACCTCTTTCATTCCACTTTCTAACCACACTGCCATGGAGGGGCCCATTATGCTTCCACTGCACCATGTTTCCCGTCTTGTCACCTGCAACGAATTTGTTCTTGAGGAATTTCGCCTCTGTCCTTGGCTCTCATTTTAGAGGAAGTATTAGGATGCTTCTAATTCTAACCCCTTAAAAGACGCATCAAAGTTATATTGACTACTTTTGTCTTCCCATTTGTATATGGATTGAATGTTGTAAACCTCTTCAACTTCTTGTCCATATTCTCCCACAATGTAGTCCGAAACACACTAAAAAATATTGTGTCCCTATCTAAAACAATGCTCCTTAGTATCCTAAAGTGCACCTAGGCCTGTCAAAAGAAAAAGTTCATTGCTTCTTTCCCACTGATGGTATTTTTATAGGGGATTAGAACACACATCTTGTTGAACCTATCAACTTCCATGAACATGTAGTCATGTCCCTTCCTGGTTGTCAGTAAACCTCCCATAAATTCCATAGAAATGTTTTCTTAAGGACAAGTGGGTATAAGTAAGGGATGATATAGACCTTGTTTCATGTTACTAGGTTTGTTGGCACAATAAAGCATGCATCCTCTTATGAACCTAGATACTTGTTATTGCATCTTGGGCCAATACACATACTTTTATAAGTTGGATATTTCCTTCCCTACACCAAATTTCCCTACAACCTTGGAGGCATGAGCTTCTCTAATCAACCACAATAGCTCACATTTAGGAACAATAATTTATCTAGCTTGTAGAATAACCCATCCTAGAGATAGTAGTGAATTGTGTTGTAACCATTGTGCATATGACTTTGGTTTTGCAAATGTTGAAACACCTCCTAGAATTCCTCATCCTCTAAATATGCCTCTATATGTATCATGGGTGAATGGATTTCATGTGCATCAAAGTTTGCAAAGCTATGATCTTTGATGTGGATGGCCATGAAAGTGTGTCGACCAACTTGTTTGAGTTACTTTTCTTATACTCGATCACTAAATGAAATTATTGTAGAAACCCCATCCACTTGTCATTCCTGGTCTATTGTAGCTTACTTTGGACCTATAGGTATTGTAGTGGCTAGTGATCTATGTGGATTACTATCCCCTTTCCCATTAGATATTGTTTTCATTTCTTCATAGCTTCCACTGGGACATAGAGCTCCTTGTCGTAATTAGGGTAGTCGAGAATTTCCCCATGAAATACTTCATAATGGTAGCATACATGCCTTCCTCCTTACATCAAGACCACTCCAACATCATATTCACTCACAAATTTCTCCACTTCGAAGGCCTAATAAAAGTTCGATAATGCCAGAACCAATGCTTCATTGATATTCTTTTTTAACTCCTTAAAGGATATTGGTTGATGCTTTCCCACTAGAAACTCTTACCACTTGTTTTTATGGTGTGGAGTAGTGTTGTTACTACTAAAAATGAGGCTATGAGTTTCTTAAGATATTGTGTCGCCTCAAGGAAACTCTTAACCTAAAAAAACATTAGTAAGCACTAACCACTTTATGATGGCCTCCATCTTGGTAGGATATATCTTCAACTCTCCTAAACCTATCACATACCCCAAATACACCAAAGACTATTGTGCAAACTCACACTTCTTACAATTTTCTAGCAGTTGTGGTTCTTTAATGTCTCTAGCACATGCATCAAATGTGAAATGTGCTCCTCCTAGGTATCATTGTATACCAATATCTCATCCAAATAGACAACAAAAAATGAATATATAAAATGGAACAATATAATATTCATCAACCTCATAAACATAGTTGTTTCATTGCACATGCCAAGAGGGATGAATAACCTTGCTCATACAAACCTTACATGGTTTTGAAGCCAATTTTCTAGGTATCTTCTTCTCTAAATCAAACCTAGTGATATCTTAACTTTAAGTTTAATTTGGTGAGTACTTGGCTTGCTGTGACTAATCCAATAGATGATCTATGTGACTAATCCAACATATCATCTATCCCAGGAAAGGGGTACCTTTTCTTAAGTGTATTTTTGTTTAACACTACATAATCAATACACATGCACCAAATCCCATCCTTCTTTGGCACAATGATGATGGGTGATCCACATGGTGAGATACTTGGTCAAATCACACCCTATTTCACTAGTTGTTACAACTGCTTCTTCACCTCACTTTCTTCTATAAATGATTGCCTATGCAACCCACTATTTGGCAATGGGGTGTCTGGAAAAATTTAGATCTCATGCTCCACTTCCCTCCTGGGTCGTAGACCTTTAGGATCTTGGAACACATTCCTATATTCCCGTGGAAACTCTTCCAATTGTCATTTTGTTTCTTAGTACATCCCTCTAGGGATGACTTTGCTCTCACTAGCCCTTTTACAAACTGGTTTTCTCTTAAAAATAGTAAAACAGACTTCTTGTTAGAATTGATTAGTTTCCTTGATCCAAGTGGATATTAGTGGCCACCCACCTATTCCACTTGGACCCCCACCATTATTTCTTTCATTTTTTCAGTTTTCTTATTTGTAGCACAATTTACTATTTTTTGAAGTATTTAGGGTCCTCGACTTTCGGAGTTGTTTTGAGGCCCTGAAGGACGTTTTTTTGGGAAAATTGGGACCAACATGGGCCATTGGTTGATGTTGGTCATGTAAAAGTTGTAGTCCTCAGATAGATATTTCTAACGAGGTATTGTGCTTGTCAAACAGAGATCATATGCCAAAATTACGACCCCGGGAAGTTGATGTACCAATTTACTCAAATGGGGCCCATAGTTTGGCACTTCATCTCCTAGGGTTAGGTTTTTGGATGTTTAGGGTTTTCCATTGTTTCTCAATAATAAATAGGCCTTTGAGCCTCATTGTAACAGTGTTCAGAGGCATTTAGCCACCACATCTATTCTCAGAGATAAGCCACCATCGTCGAGCTACTCTCATTTCCATACTATTTGTAAGCATATTTTATTATTTGATATTAATTAAAGGAAGTGTTATTTCTGCTGCATCTCTTTATTTATGGTTATATATGTAATTTGTTGCATTCCTGTTTAAATTCAGAAACTCAGACCACTCCAATATGGTCCTTACACCATTACCAAGGCTGTGGGAGACAATGCATTTGAGCTCAACATTCCCCTATTCTCTGGCCTACACCCAGTGTTCAATCTGGACCGCCTTCGACCATACTTCCCACCATTGTTGGACACATCATACATTGCAGAACAACTTACACCTACAAAGTTAAATCCAGATTGCATGGAACAAGTCACAATTGATTAGATCATGGACACGCAGATCAAGAACACCCGACAGCAAAGGATCAAACTATATCGAGTTGTCAAAGGAGGCCAACTCCTTCACCAAGGACCAAGTTCAGCAGAAGTTTCCGCATCTCATGGGGGAACTCAACGCAATGGGGACCATTGCTTCGTAAGGGGGGTTGAATGATCCAAGTGGATATTGGTGGCCACCCACATATTCCACTTGGACCCCCACCATTATTTCTTTCAATTTTTCAGTTTCCTTATTTGTAGCACAATTTTCTATTTTTGGCAGTTTTTTGAGTCCTAAACTTTCAGAGTCGTTTTGAGGCCCTAAATGATGGTTTTTGGGAAAACTGGGACCAACATGTGATGTAAATCGAAGTTGGTCATGCAAAAGTTGTAGTCCTCGGATAGATCTTTATAATGAGGTATTGTGCATGTCAAACGGAGATCATAGCCAAAGTTACAACCCTGGGAAGTTGATGTACCAATTTACCTAAATGGGGCCCATAGTTTGGAGCTTCATCTCCTAGGATTAGTTTTTTGGATGTTTAGGGTTCTCCATTGTTTTTCAATAATAAATAGGCCTCTCAGCCTCATTGTAGGAGAGTTCAGAGGCATGTAGCCACCACATCTCTTCTTAGAGATAAGCTACCATTGTCGAGCTAGTCTCATTTCCATACTGTTTGTAAGCATATCTCATTATTTGATATTAATCAAAGCAAGTGTTATTTTTGTTGCATCTCTGTATTTATGGTTATATTTGTAATTTGTTGCATTCCTGTTTAAATTTGGAAGGTCCTTACATGTAATTCCCCACTTAAATCTTATCCTACAAATTTTGTTAATGTTTACATTATCTAAAAATATTGAGAAATATAGGTCTAATATAAAATTCATGATTTCCATTATTTAAATTCTCCACTTACCTTCTCAAATTGAATATTGGGTAGAATTTGGTCTCCTTCCATTATTTCGAAATGTATGTATTCATTTCACATTACCCAATGTACCCTCACATTTATTAAGGAGAAGACATGGTCCTCTCCATGTAATCATTTCACATTACCCAATGTACCCTCACATTTATTAAGGAGAAGACATGGTCCTCTCCATGTAATTACATTTCACATTCCCCAATGTACCCTCACATTTTCTTGGGAAAAGACATAGTCCTCTCCAACTCATTATCAATATATATATTCATTTCACATTACCCAATGTACTCTCACATTTACTAAGGAGTAGACATGGTCCTCTCCATGTAATTACATCTCACATTTCCAAATGTACTCCTAACTTACTTGGGAGAAGAGAAGTCAACTATAGGGATGGGTGAGAAGTGAATGACATTAATGAGAGGTGGTTGAGATGGAGAAGGGAAGGAGGGTAGAAAAAGAGAAGGGGGGGAGCTTTGGGGAGGTGGAGTTCTTGCTTATGATTATGGGGGTTGGTGGTGATTGTTTGGACTTGTTATGATTTTGGGAGACCTTGGAAACCTATGGAGGTTTCTTGGGTTTAAGAGGAGGAAAGTATTATTATCTGGTTTTGCACATTCTTCTTGAGGACACACTATATCTGGTTGGACTTGGGCACGAAGGGCTAGGGAACCTGTGGAGGTTTCCTGGGCTAGGAATTTGTTTCCTAGTTGGCTGGGAGGTAAATCCGGTTG
>APFE031179894.1:85637-100130 GCA_000404065.3 Pinus taeda
GTTTCTTGGGTTTGAGAGGAGGAAAGTATTATTATCTGGTTTTGCACATTCTTCTTGAGGACACACTATATCTGGTTGGACTTGGGCACGGAGGGCTAGGGAACCTCTGGAGGTTTCCTGGGCTAGGAATTTGTTTCCTAGTTGGCTGGGAGGTAAATCCGGTTGGGTCGGTGAGAAGGAGCGTTCAGCTGGAGCTATAAGACAAAGGTATCATCATCGACCGCCGGAACATGTATTTTTCCATGGACTACTCTTGTTATGTTGATATCAATGGAATGCTCACCTTAATTTATGTTTCTTATGATAAAATGATAAGATGTTAAATGTTTAAAGCTTTGTGAGAAGGTCAACAAGCTCCTTTTATTACTTGCAAATAAAAAAAAAAAGATCTGTTAGTGTATAATAGATTGAGGCTCTAATAATAGGAATCAGGTTCTTACATTACACCATTACCAAGGTTGTGGGAGATAATTCATTTGAGCTCAGCATTCCCCCATTCCTTGGCCTACACCTAGTGTTCAATGTGGACCGCCTTTGACCATACTTCCCACCATTGTTGGACACATTAGACATTGCATAACAACTCACACCTACAGAGTTAAATCCAGATTGCATGGAACAAGCCATAACTGATCGAATCATGGACACACAGATCAAGAACACTCGACAACAAAGGATCCAACTATATCGAGTTGTCAAAGCAGGTCAACTCCTTCACCAAGGACCAAGTTTAGCAAAAGTTTCCTCATCTCATGGAGGAACTCAATGCAATTGGGACCATTGCTTCCTAATGGGGGAGGAATGATCCAGGTGGATATTGGTGTCCACCCACCTATTCCACTTGGTCCCCCACCATTGTTTCTTTCAGTTTTTTAGTTTCCTTATTTGTAGCACAATTTACTATTTTTGGTAGCTTTTCGGGTCTTGAACTTCTGGAGTCGTTTTGAGGACCTAAATGATGTTTTTGGAAAAATTGGGACCAACATGTGACATAAATTGAAGTTTTTCATGTAAAAGTTGTAGTCCTTGGATAAATCTTTCTAATGAGGTATTGTGCACGTCAAACGGAGATCATATGCCAAAGTTACGACCCCGGGAAGTTGATGTACCAATTTACCTAAACGAGGCCCATACTTTAGCGCTTCAACTCCTAGGGTTAGGTTTTTAGATGGTTAGGGTTTTCCATTGTCTCTCAATAATAAATAGGCATTTAAGCCTCATTGTAACAAAGTTCAGAGACATGTAGCCACCACATCTCTTCTCAGAGATAAGCTACCATCACCAAGCTAGTCTCATTTCCGTATTGTTTGTAAGCATATTTTATTATTAGATATTAATCAAAGGAAGTGTTATTTTTGTTGCATCTCTGTATTTATGGTTATATCTATAATTTGTTGTGTTCCTGTTTAAATACAGAAACTTACACCACTCCGATATGGTCCTTACACCATTACCAAGGTTGTGGGAGACAATGCATTTGAGTTCAACATTCCCCCATTCCTTGTCCTGCAACCAATGTTCAATGTGGACCACCTTCGACCATACTTCCCACCATTGTTGGACACATCAGACATTGCAGAACAACTCACATCTACAGAGTTAAATCCAGATTGCATGGAACAAACCACAATTGATCGGATCATGGATATGCAGATCAAGAACACCTGACAGCAAAGGATCCAACTATATCGAGTTGTCAAAGCAGGCCAACTCCTTCACTAGGGCAAGTGGTTCTCTCCAAGGACCAGGTTCAACAGAAGTTTTCTCATCTCATGGAGGAACTCAACGCAATAGGGAACATTGCTTCCTAAGGGGGGAGGAATGATCCAGGTGGATATTGGTGGCCATCCGACTATTCCACTTGAACCCCTACCATTGTTTCTTTCAATTTTTCAATTTCCTTATTTGTAGCACAATTTACTATTTTTGGTAAATTTTCAGGTCCTGAACTTCCGGAGCTGTTTTAAGGCCCTAAACAACATTTTTGGGAAAGTTGGGACCAACATGGACCATTGACTAATGTTGGTCATGTAAAAGTTGTATTCCTCAGATAGATCTTTCTAACGAGATATTGTGCGCGTCAAACGGAGATCATATGCCAAAGTTACGACCCCAGGAAGTTGATGTACCAATTTACCCAAACGGGGCCCATAGTTTGGTGTTTCATATCCTAGGGTTAGGGTTTTGGATGTTTAGGGTTTTCCATTGTTTCTCAATAATAAATAGGCCTTTGAGCCTCATTGTAACAAAGTTCAAAGGCATGTAGCCACCACATCTCTTCTCAGAGATAAACTACCATTGTTGAGCTAGTCTCATTTCCATACTTTTTGTAAGAATATTTCATTATTTGATATTAATCAAAGGAAGCATTATTTTTGTTGCATCTCTGTATTTATTTTTATATCTGTAATTTTTTGCGTTCTTGTTTAAATTCAAAAACTCAGACAACTATGATATAGTCCTTATACCATTACCAAGGTTGTGGGAGACAATGCGTTTGAGCTTAGCATTCCCCTATTCCTTGGCTTGCACCTAGTGTTCAATGTGGACCGCCTTCAACCATTCTTCCCACCATTGTTGGACACATCAGAGATTGCAGAACAGCTCACACCTACAGAGTTAAATCCATATTGCATGGAACAAGCCACAACTTATCAGATCATGGACATGTAGATCAAGAACACCCAACAACAAATAATCCAACTATATCGAGTTGTCAAAGCAGGCCAACTCCTTCACCAAGGACAAGGTTCAACATAAGTTTCCTCATCTCATGGAGGAACTCAATGCAATGGGGGCCATTGCTTCCTAAGGGGGGAGGAATGATCCTAGTGGATAATGGTGGCCACCCACCTATTCCACTTGGACCCCCACCATTGTTTCTTTCAATGTTTCAGTTTCCTTATTTGTAGCACAATTTACTATTTTTGGTAGTTTTTCGGGTCCTGAACTTCTGGAGCCATTTTGAGGCCCTAAACGACGTTTTTTTGGGAAAACTCGGACCAAGCTTGGCCAAACATTGATATTAGTCAGGTAAGAGTTGTAGTCCATCGATAGATCTTTCTAAAGAGGTATTGTGCGTGTCAAACAGAGATCGTATGCCAAAGTTACAACCCCAGGAAGTTGAAGTACCAATTTACCTAAATGGGGCCCATAGTTTGGCGCTTCATCTCCTAGGATTAGGTTTTTGGATGTTCAGGGTTTTCCATTGTTTCTCAATAATAAATAGGCCTTTGAGCCTCATTATAACAGAGTTCAGAGGCATGTAGCCACCACATCTCTTCTCATAGACAAACTACCATCGCTGGGCTAGTCTCATTTCCATATTGTTCATAAGCATATTTCATTATTTAATATTAATCAAATGAAGCGTTATTTCTGTTACATCTCTGTATTTATGGTTATATCCGTAATTTTTTGTGTTCTTGTTTAAATTTGGAAACTCGTACCACTCTGATATGGTCCTTACACCTTTACCAAAGTTGTGGGAGACAATGCATTTGAGCTTAACATTCCCCCATTCCTTGGCCTACACCCAGTGTTCAATGTGGACCACCTTCAACCATACTTCCCACCATTGTTGGACACATCAGACATTGCAGAACATCTCACACCTACATAGTTAAATCCAGATTGCATGGAACAAGCCACAACTGATCGGATCATGGACACGCAGATCAAGAACACTCGACGACAAAGGATCCAACTATATCGAGTTGTCAAAGTAGGACAACTCCTTCACTAGGGCAAGTGGCTCACTAGGGATAAGGTTCAATAGAAGTTTCCTCATCTCATGGAGGAACTCAACGCAATGGGGACCATTGCTTCCTAAGGGGGGAGGAATGATCCATGTGGATATTGGTTGCCACCCACCTATTCCACTTGGACCCCCACCATTGTTTCTTTCAATTTTCAGTTTCCTTTGTAGCACAATTTACTATTTTTGGCATTTTTTCGGGTCCTGAAATTGAAGAGTCGTTTTGAGGCCCTAAACGATGGTTTTTGGGAAAATTGGGACCAACAAGAGGCATAGATCACCATTATTCACACAATAGTTGTAGTCCTCGGATAGATCATTCTAACGAGGTATTGTGCACGTCAAAAGGAGATCATATGCCAAAGTTATGACCCTGGGAAGTTGATGTATCAATTTACCCAAACGGGACCCATAATATGGCACTTCATCTCTTAGGGTTAGGTTTTTGGATGTTTAGGGTTTTCCATTGTTTCTTAATAATAAATAGGCCTTTGAGCCTCATTGTAATAGAGTTCAGAGGCATGTAGCCACCACATCTCTTCTAAGATATAAGCTACCATCGTCGAGCTAGTCTCATTTCCATACTGTTTGTAAGTCGTTGCATTCCCATTTAAATTCAGAAACTCAAACCACTACGATATCGTCCTTACACCATTACCGAGGTTGTGGGAGACAATGCATTTGAGCTCATTATTCCCCCATTCCTTGGCCTACACCCAGTGTTCAATGTGGACTGCCTTCGACCATACTTCCCATCATTGTTGGACACATCAGACATTACAGAACAACTCACACCTACATAGTTAAATCCAGATTGCATGGAACAAGCCACAATTGATCAGATCATGGACACGTAGATCAAGAACACCCAACAACAAATAATCCAACTATATCGAGTTGTCAAAGTAGGCCAACTCCTTCACCAGGGCAATTGGCTCACGAGGGACCAAGTTCAACAGAAGTTTCCTCATCTCATGGAGGAACTCAACGCAATGGGGACCATTGCTTCCTAAGGGGGGAGGAATGATCTAGGTGGATGTTGGTGGCCACCCGCCTTTTCCACTTGGACCCCCACCATTGTTTCTTTCAGTTTTTCAGTTTTGATGAAAATGAGGAGACCCCCTTGCTGGAAACGAATTCTGGGTCTCTTCGTTTTCAATATTTGTTTACAAATCATTTCTCAGGCCTGTGGGTTATGGGCCCAAGAAGCCAATCAACGATTCTACTCTTCATCCTCCGCAGAGCTTGCAGAACTGTTTCTCCCGGTTGAAGTGCATTAGCTATACGCCTCTTGATTTTACTTATTTCTTCAAGTGAAAGATCATCATCATCTTCACTTTCTTGAATAGATTGTTTCAAGTGCTCCTTAGCAAAACGACTGTCCACCTCCACGCTATCAATCCAAGCATCCTTAATATCATTTCCATTTCCATACTCCACATAGTTCCCTTCTGAATCGAAATAACCCTCCTCTCTCTCTTGTTTCAAATTGAATGGCTCAATTTTGATGCCATCATCCTCCAGATTCTCCTTGTCCTCCTCGTATTCCTCCTCGGCTTCGACTATGTCGTCGAGGACTGAGGTGTCCCGTGAATTCAGTAACCCCTCGGCCCTATCCTTGCGTCGAGTGGCACGTCTCGTAGCGGCCAAGCGAGGATCCGTAGCCTTAAGAGGACCTTCCGCACTTCCATTCTCCGCATCATCAATCTCATTTCCCGTTTTCTGCTTCTTGCCCTTGGGAAACCTCGGTTTCTTTTGCCTTGGGGTTTCATCTATGTCCGGGTCGACTCCCTCCCCAACTTCGAGATTCAGGCGACGGGTTTTTGAAGGCTCCATGATCTCTGTGTGCTTGTTTGGTTCCTGTTGTTGATGTGCGCAGAGTAATTTTAACTCTTCACAAAATACCGCCTGGATTCAACATTTAGTTCTTCAAAAAAATCTACAGAAAACCCTGCATACTAACATGCCTATTTGGTGGCATTCACACTTTCATTTTTAGCAGAAAAGAAAACCAGAAACAACAAAAACATATAAAGAAACAAGTTCACAGAAAACACTTTTTTTATTATGTACAAACTCAGATTACAATTTTAAGGCATCTCAGCCTTAATCCAGATTTTTCCGACAATTACATTTTTCCCTCTTTCACACGCTCAGGGTTTTCTCTACTCCTTCTTGCCTCTTGATTCACCCATGAATCCTTCACTTCTTATTACACATACATTCAGTTTTTAACTGATTTTTCTAACTAAAATTAGTTCATTAACTGAATCTTGCTCAAGGGTGGCTTGGCTGTCCATGTGGTCATCCACATGTCTTCTTCTTCTAATTTTTTTTCGTTGAGGTGTCGGGATGCTCCTGCATCAGAACTCCTGAGGTACAAAAATTATGACCTCCTGGTCATATGCTCCCGAGGTACAAAATTATGACCTCCTGGTCACATGTGTTTCCTTCGAAATTCGCAATTCTACCCACTGTTTCACTTCTCCAGTGGAACTGCCTTCTGTGAGCTGCAACCAAACCTCTGCCATAGCAAGTCCTCTCTGCTACTAGATGCCCTACCAAGCTTCTCTGTTGAGCTTAGTCCTCTCGAAATCTCCACAGTTCTCTCCTCTCGAACCAATTGAGCACTTCTGCTCCAGGTTTGCCGCAATCTCCTCATCTCTTCTTTTTTTTAGTACCTCTTCTTTCTTCTCACGCAAAAAAAACTCCTCTCCACAGGAAATCTTTCTTGCTCTGATACCACTTGATGAAAACGAGGAGACCCCCTTGCTGGAAACGAATTCTGGGTCTCTTCGTTTTCAATATTTGTTTACAAATCATTTCTCAGGCCTGTGGGTTATGGGCCCAAGAAGCCAATCAACGATGCTACTCTTCATCCTTCGTAGAGCTTGCAGAATTGTTTCTCCCGGTTGAAGTGCATTAGCTATACGCCTCTTGATTTTACCTATTTCTTCAGGTGAAAGATCATCATCATCTTCACTTTCTTGAATAGATTGTTTCAAGTGCTCCTTAGCAAAACGACTGTCCACCTCCACGCTATCAATCCAAGCATCCTTAATATCATTGCCATTTCCATACTCCACATAGTTCCCTTCTGAATCGAAATAGCCCTCCTCTCTCTCTTGTTTCAAATTGAATGGCTCAATTTTGATCCCATCATCCTCCAGATTCTCCTCGTCCTCCTCGTATTCCTCCTCGGCTTCGCCTATGTCGTCGAGGACTGAGGTGTCCCGTGCATTCAGTAACTCCTCGGCCCTGTCCTTGCGTCGAGTGGCACGTCTCGTAGCGGCCAAGCAAGGATCCGTAGCCTTAAGAGGACCTTCCACACTTCCATTCTCGTCATCATCAATATCATTTCCCGTTTTCTGCTTCTTGCCCTTGGGAAACCTCGGTTTCTTTTGCCTTGGGGTTTCATCTATGTCCGGGTCGACTCCCTCCCCAACTTCGAGATTCAGGCGACGGGTTTTTGAAGGCTCCATGATCTCTGTGTGCTTGTTTGGTTCCTGTTGTTGATGTGCGCAGAGTAATTTTAACTCTTCACAAAATACCGCCTGGATTCAACATTTAGTTCTTCAAAAAAATCTACAGAAAACCCTGCATACTAACATGCCTATTTGGTGGCATTCACACTTTCATTTTTAGCAGAAAAGAAAACCAGAAACAACAAAAACATATAAAGAAACAAGTTCACAGAAAACACTTTTTTTATTATGTACAAACACAGATTACAATTTTAAGGCATCTCAGCCTTAATCCAGATTTTTCCGACAATTACATTTTTCCCTCTTTCACACGCTCAGGGTTTTCTCTACTCCTTCTTGCCTCTTGATTCACCCATGAATCCTTCACTTCTTATTGCACATACATTCAGTTTTTAACTGATTTTTCTAACTAAAATTAGTTCATTAACTGAATCTTGCTCAAGGTTGGCCTGGCTATCCATGTGGTCATCCACATGTCTTCTTCTTCTAATTATTTTTCGTTGAGGTGTCGGGATGCTCCTGCATCAAGTTTCCTTATTTGTAGCACAATTTACTATTTTTGGCAGTTTTTCGGGTCGTGAACTTCTGGAGCCATTTTAAGGCCCTAAATGACATTTGTTTTGGAAAAACAGGGACCAACATGGGCCATAATTTGATGTTTTTCATGCAAAAGTTATAGTCCTCAGATAGATCTTTCTAACGATGTATTGTGCGTGTCAAACAGAGATCGTATGCCAAAGTTACGGCCCCGAGAAGTTGATGTACGAATTTACCCAAATGGGGCCCATAGTTTGGCGCTTCATCTCCTAGGGTTATGTTTTTGGATGTTTAGGGTTTTCTATTGTTTCTCAATAATAAATAGGCCTTTGAGCCTCATTGTAAAAAAGTTCATAGGCATGTAGCCACCACATCTCTTCTCAGAGATAAGCTATCATCGTCGAGCTAGTCTCATTTCCATATTGTTTGTAAGCATATTTCGTTATTTGATATTAATCAAAGGAAGTGTTATTTTTTGCTACATCTTATGGTTATATATGTAATTTGTTACGTTCCTGTTTAAACTTAGAGCATTCTTGGCTTGGTTGGCACTTACCAACAAAAATTTAGGCTTGCATTTGTGTGCATTGATGGTGAAGGATTTTCCATCCTTGATGAGGTGGTACTATATGGATCTTTGCATGAATAATGCATCCCACATGTGCATATCTGGACTTCCAAACACTACTCCACATACAACAAGGGAACTACATCTAGTTTTATTTCATCAATAAAATCGACATTGATAGCAAATTTGATTTTACACTATTTGGTTACCTTTATTTCCACGTCCTTATTTACCCCTTCTAATTAATATGGGCTCAGATTATCGTAGACTTCCAATCCCAATTTGTTGACCAACTCTACTACAATGATATTTTCCTATGATCCTTATTTGAATAGAGCATCAATCTTTGTCTCCTTAACTTGTATCTTTATATCAAAGAGTTTGGTCTTTTCTTTCTCTTCATGTAGCTAAAAGGCTAGTTAGGTTCACCTCCTTCTGCACTGGTGTACATACGATATTGTCATCCATGTTTGAGGTGCTTTCAACCTAGCTACTCAAATCAGTGGCCATGAGGTTCTTCTTCTTTGCATCTTTCTTTCGGTTCTTCATGTTAAGCTCTAGATGCAAGGCTTGCAACAATTCTCCTCTATGTGACTATCAATGTTAAAACAATTGTAGTGGTTGTTGAGATCTTTGCATCGGTGTGTTGTGGCCACTGTCTTTTTATCCTTTTCCTATTTCCACTTCTTCTCCCCCTCCTTATAAGTGTCATGATGCTCCTTTCTCTTTGACTCGTTTGATCACCCTTTCTTTTGGCCTATGTTCTCTAGGTATTGTGCTTGTACACAAGCCTTGTCCACTGATATGACCTTAAATGACATCATTTGCTTCAACAAATGGCTATGTATACCCCTAGATACTTAAGGAGTATGTTCATATTCTTTGTGGAGATACCTAGCATTATGGCCATGTATCTAAATTTTATGGTGTAGTTATGTACACTTTACCCCTGCTTTTTCTTGAAGTAATGCCATTGGATCCACTGGTCCTCCACATACTTGATAGGGTAAAATTGTGACTTTGGTAAACTAAAGAGAATTTTATGGTGTAGTTATGTACACTTTACCCCTGCTTTTTCTTGAAGTAATGCCATTGGATCCACTGGTCCTCCACATACTCGATAGGGTAAAATTATGACTTTATGTTTTATGCTCTCACCATTGTTTATTTTCTGTTTTTAGAATCCGTATGCAGGTAATTTATGTACGAGGTTAAAACCTACATTTGGTATTGGAGTTGTTTTGGCTTGAAGGGGACGCCTTTGTTGCTGAGGGGTTTTACTTGGGCCTATGGTAAACTCTGTTCGGTGGGTGATCTATGGGATCGATTCTTGTGGTGAAAGCAGATGGCGAGCAGTGGAAAGATAGAGATCGAGAAATTTAATGGTCAAATTTTTGAGTTTTGGAAACTCAATATGGAGGATTTGTTGGTGGATAAATATTAGTGGATCATGGTAGATCCAGGTGCTAAACCAACGACAATGTCAACTGAAGGTTGAGCGAAGATGGATCGAAAGGCAAAGAGCACAATATGGTCGTGTATCTCACATTCAGTATTGTTGAATGTATCAGGGGAAGCTTTGGTGATGGATTTGTGAGACAAGTTAGGGACTTTGTACCAATCTAAGTCTTTGGTGAATAAATTGTTCCTACGAAAAAAGTTGTATAACTTCGAGATGAAGGATAGAGACTCACTGACAGAGCATCTGGATGCCTTTAATACTGTGGTAATCAAGTTGCTATCTGTTGATATAAAAATTTCAAATGAAGATAAGTGCATCAGTTTGTTGTGTTCTCTACCAGATTCGTGGGATATTCTGGTTTTTGCAATAGGTAGCAATGTGTCTGCCTTGCACTTTGATGAAATAGTCTCATCCTTGTGGTCGGTGGAGATGAGATGGAAAAATACAGAGGGCCAGAATTTTGTTGCCTTGTTTGTATGAGGACGATTGCAGAATAGAAACAAAAATAAATCCTTGAGTGGGAGATCTAAATCTCCAGGAAAACCTGTAAAGGTGTGCTGGAAATGCGGAAAGGAAGGAACTTCAAAAAGGACTTTAGATCTAAATCTCCTTAGAAAGGAAAGGGATTTGATGATGCTCCTTCTACAGAGAAGAAAACCACCTCAGATGAAGGTGTGGATGTGTACTTGGTTTCTTCTTCAAGTACACATGTAGATCATGAGGCATGGTTGATTGAATCAGGTGCATCCTTTCACTTCACTCCCCACAGAGAGTGGTTCTGCGAGTATGATAAATATGATGGTGGTGATGTATTCTTAGGGGATGACAGGAAGGCTAGAATCATCAGTCGTGGAAAATTCAAGTTGAAGTTGCAAGGTGGAAGTATTAAAACACTTTTGGGTTTTCTACATATTCCTGCGTTGACCAAAAATCTAATTTATGTAAGCAAGATGGATGATGTATGTGTAAAATCAGTGATTGAGAAAGATGCCTGCAAGATGGTTCAGGGAGAATTGGTATTGATGTGGGGAGCTTGGATTGGAACTTTGTACAACCTTCAGGGTAGCACTATTATTCATGGGTGCAACAGTTCCATGGTTCCTGATAGTGGAGAAGAAAATCTAGTGGTCTCTGGATAAAATACAATGATGGCATCAAAGGCTTGGACATATTGGAGAGAAGGGCCTTCGAATACTTCATGGTAATGGTATGGTAGAAGGCATGTCTAATTGTTTTCTGAATTTTGATTTCTGCGAAAATTTTGTATATGGGAAGCAGAATCAGGTGAGTTTCCCCTATGGTGCTAAGAGGGTGAAATAGATATTAGAGCTTGTGCACAGTGATGTGTTTGGACTTGTGTCGGTTCCATCACTGGATAAGTCTATGTACTATGTATCATTTTAGATGACTTCTCAAGGAATACATGGATATATTTCCTCAGGAAGAAATCTGAAGTCTTAGAAAAGTTTAAAGAATTTAAGGCTCAGACAGAGAAGAAGATAAAGGTGCTGAGGATAGATAATGGTGGAGAGTTTTGCAAGAAGGAATTTGAAGAGTTCTGTAAGAATTATCGTATAGCACGACATAAGACTACTCCATACACACTTCAACGAAATGGAGTTTCAAAAAGAATGAACAAGGCATTGATGGAAAAGGCAAGAAGCATGCTCAGTGGTGTCGAGTTAGGACAATAATTAGGGGCAGAGGTGGTGGAGACTGCATATTACCTAGTCAATAGATCACCTTCATCAGTATTGGAGGATAAGACTCCACAAGATGTATGGACTAGTAAGAAACCCTCTCTTTCACATCCGAGGGTATTTGGATGTGATGCATATATAAATGTTCTAAAGGAGAAGAAAACCAAGTTGGATAGTAAATTTGAAAGGTGCATATTTATTGGGTATAAGGATGGTTTACAAGGTTATAAGCTTTGGAACCCATAAAAAGGGAAGGTTGTGTACAATTGTGATGTGGCGTTTAGAGAGGTGAAAGATGTTATTAAACATGAAGTCCTACAAAAGGAACCTGAGAAGATAGATTTGAGCTAAAGGCGGAGGAATCAGACTCTACATCAGAAGAGGAATCAGAAGATCAAGTGCCACAAACTCCAACTGTGAGAATATGCGTTCAAGAAAGAAAGCAGCTAGAAAGTATAGTCCATATTCTTTCTGTACAAATTTTGCTTTACTTATTACTGGTGATGATCCCAAAACTTTCAGGGAAGTTGTAGATTCAGAGGATGACATACTTTGTAAAGAGGCCATGGTTTATGAAATGGCATATTTCCACAAAAATGAGGCTTGGGATCTGGTGGAATTGTCGGCTGGAAGGAAACCCATTGGAAGAAAATGGGTGTTTAAGAAGAAGATGAATGTATAAGGCAAGGTGGAGAAATACAAATCTTAGTTGATAGAAAAAGGTTATTCCCAGGTGCCGGGAATTTATTTTGGTGATATTTTTTTATCCTGTTGCCAAGGTAGCTGATGAGCCCCAAATTAGGTAACTTATTGGGCTCCTCTGGCCTAATTATCCTTGTTCAGTCCTTGTTCAATCCTTCATTTTTCATAGCTTATGCATTATTTTTCAGTATGTTTATGTCATCTGTACGAATAAGGGTAGTCACTCTTCCTAGGTGGCTAACACGTGCTTATTTCAAGTTTTTTGACACATGTTGGAGCAAAACCAAGCAATCATGGGCTAGAAGACAACCAAGCTTGAGGTGAGGATTCGTAGGGGTTTGTCTATGACATTAAATAGCCCTTCCTCAGGATCTTCACCCCCAACTCTGAGCTCCAAATTCCACCAAATTCGGATCTAGAAGGCAACCAAGCAGATTTTGGAAGGGATTGTCTACTCACAGTTTGTACAGCCAAGTCCCATAGATTTAGGAGGCCAGCTAGGGCCCTCGTGGTGTATAAATTTTAAGTCCTCAACCTTCGTAAGGGACTTTTGAAACCATTGCATATTTTGCACTACAGTGCTGTTAGCTTTAGCTTGTTCTCTTGTAGCCATTTTGGCATAACTCTTGACTTATGCCTATTTTTTGATAATGAGAAGCAATCCGATTTTATATCAACTCTGAGTTTTCTATAGGAGCCATAGCTCTCAGGGTTGGGCCCAACCTGAGAGCCTAGGGTTTCCTTTTTGTATTGTTATCTTTCCTTTATGCTTCGTTGTTTTCCTTTTATGCATTTGAAACGTATTTCTGCTAGGCATATTTAGTTGTGTTGATTAAATAGGTCATTGTTTATGAATAGAATTGCTTCATATGTTTAAAATAGATTGGTAGGATAATAACATAAAGAAAGCTCCAGAAAAGGATCAACAACACTTTCGGTTTCACCTCATCCTTATTGGATCAGGGGCTAGAATTGAAGTAACAGTGCTATCCCAACAAAAACACTAGTTTGCTTTACCATGCAATCCTTAGTGTACTGTTTCCATTTGCAGAAGTTTGTTATGTGTTTAGATCTCTGAAATGTTTCATTGCACAGTTGATATACATGGTTCTCTTTCAAATAAATCTACTGTTCATTTATTTTATTGTCAGTTAGATTAGATTAGCTAGAACTTTGAGTATTTGCAAGACTTTGTGGATCTAGTTGAATGTACACCGTGCAGGGCATCCCTACCAATATTTCATCCACCTAAGCTTCATCAGAGCCATATGTTCCATCTTCTAGCTAGGTTCCTCGTCTCACATCTGTCCTTTTGCCCACGTAACCCTACCTTTTTTGTGCAATCACTGGTTCAACCTTCTTTGAGCCAAGTCAGCCTTCTCCACCTTCTCACCACTCCATCCACCAGTCCCTGGGTCACTCCAGGCCCCTATCCTACCTCCATATCCATTCATGCATCTTACCTCACTCACCCATCCTTTAAAATCCAATTTTTAAACATCCTGTAGAAATTTCTGAACATCCTGTAGAAATTCCTAAACATCCTATAGAACCCCTGCAGACTTCCTGTAGAAGCTCACAAATGAGGTTTCTTGACAACCAAACTTTGTGAAACTATCTGGAAGGGTGTTAGGGACTCCTTAGACCCTCTCTGAACCTTCCCAACCTTTTCCAAGCATTTCTCCTCCTTGATCCACCCCTGCACAGTAAAGAACAGCGAAAGCATATGCATGATGAAACTGACAACTTAATCAAAAATACAAAAATATGTTTTCTTAGGACAGAGGTAGTTTAAACACATGTATTTCACCTTCATAGAAGTAATGGTATCTCTTTCAGTAGTTTGCATTCTCATCTTTGCATCAGTAGGACTAGCTAGTAGAATTAGGATTTTCTAAGGTTTGTGTTTTCCTTAAGTTTTCCAATCTCTTTCTCACAAGTAGATTAGCTTTTTTCGACTTAGATTTCATCCATCAATTAAAAAGCTTCTTCTAAGAGCTCATAGAAGTTGGCTTAAGCTCCTAGCGGACTTGTGCCACTTGACCAAGTGACAGCTGTGACAAGAGCTAGTACTTGTGCATACAACACCGTCGCTTCCAAGTTTGTTACGAACTACCGGGTTGATAAAAGTAAAGAAGGGAGTCCCAGGAGTTACATCATTATTGCTGCAATACTGGAGCCCACCATCTTTTTGGCGCCATTGCTGGGGAAGCGTCAGAGTATTGGTGATTGTTTCTTTTCTTCTATTTTCTCCTACAACCTTCTGCTAAGTAGTTTATTTC
>APFE031179894.1:102102-149156 GCA_000404065.3 Pinus taeda
CTTATTATAACCCCAACCAATCCGCTCATATACCTTCTTGGGGCCCCCCTGCTCATCCTTCATGGTCCGCACCTCCTCATTGGTCTTATCCATCTCCATACCATACTCAACATCCTTCTCATTCATTTCACCCTCATGCCCAGCCACAACCTTAGTGGAATGCACCTCAACTGGGGTGGAGGCCCCAGTACAACACTCCTCCCACAATTTTGCCTCCACCACCGGCTCAGCCACAACCATTACCTCCTGCTCCTCCAAGAAAACCCCATATGCCTGCTCAACCGAACCCGAACCCCAACAACAGACAGGCCCAGCCGGTATATACTGGGGAGACAACATGCCCTACCTAAGCCGTGGAGATCCAGGAAATCAACCTGCAATCTGGGAAGGTCCTTCCAGAGCGCCAACCTCCTCCCCTAGAGGAGGAGGAAGAGAAACAGGAAAGTGAACCTCAAGCCATTCCACCCTTTCCTGAGAGACTCACAGTAACCACACAACCCAACCCAGAAGAGACTGAGCTTCTGGGAGAACTCAAGTAGTTGTGGGTGAAAATACCACTTCTCAAGGCCATAAAAGATGTACCGATATACAACAAATTGATTAAGGAGAAGTGTTTCAGGCACCCAGGCAAGTGAAAGAGAGATGCCTCAACCATCAATGTCATAGGACAACTGTCTGATCTTATGTTGGGGCAAGTAATCTGTCCAAAGTATTTGGACCTTGGGAGTCCTATAGTTTATGTCCACATCAATGGCACCATCATACCCCACACCTTGATTGATCTAGGGGCCGCCATTAATGTGATGACCAGGGACACCATGCTTAAGCTCAACCTTCAGAGTTCCTTAAGGAAGACCTCGACAGTGCTGCGACTGGTAGACCACTACATGTGACTCCCGAAGGGATTGTGGAAGATGTTTTGGTCTCTGTTGACTCCCGGGAGTACCCTGTGGACTTTTTGGTCCTTCAGCCAAAGGCAAAACTCACTGGATATCCCCTCATTTTGGGAAGGCCTTGGCTGGCTACTGTGGATGCTTACATCAACTGTCGAGCAGGAAGCATGACCATCAAAAATGGGCCTATGTCCAAACAGCCGGTCCTATATCCTCCTGCCCAACCTCTGCTAGAACATGACTTACCCCTCTGATTGGAAGAAGGAGACGAGGATGAGGTCTACTCTGCACCATTATGTATAGTGGAGGCCACCAGGGGAGGTCCTCAAACCGAGGATGATTTGATTGAGAACTTAATCCAAAATCCTCCCCCCGGTGCAATATCCTTGGAAGAGTTGGTGGAAGATACCCAAGCCAGTGCTTTAGTGGACCTATGTGTGACTGATCCGACCACTCCCAGAGTTAAGAATGTGGAGTTTGGCCTTGAAAGAACTTTAAAGATAAGCTCCTCTCTCTCTCCCTCTCAGGAAAAGGAGCTATGTAGCCTCTTGACTCGCCATTTGAAGGCTTTTGCCTGAAGCTACAAGGAAATGAAAGGAATCCATCCTTCGGTCTGTACCCATCATATCTACATTAATGAGGACTATAAACCAGTCAGGCAACCTCAGAGGAGAATGAATCCAACCCTTAAGGACATTGTTAAAGAAGAAGTGCAAAAGTTGTTGGATGCAAGATTCATCTACCCCATCTCGGACAGTGAATGGGTTTCCCCTTTGGTGTTGGTACCCAAGAAAAATGGGAAGTGGAGAATCTGTGTGGACTACAGAGAACTGAACAAAGCCACCAAGAAAGAGCACTTCCCTTTGCCTTTCATAGATCAAGTGTTGGATGGACTGGCATGAAAGAAGTTTTTCTCTTTCCTAGATGGGTTCAGCGGGTATAATCAGATCCAAATCAGCCCAAAGGACCAAGATAAGACCACCTTCACTTGTCCATGGGGTACCTTTTCCTATCGAGTCCTTCCCTTTGGGCTATGCAATGCCCCTGCCACTTTCCAAAGAGTTTTATTGAGCATCTTTTCTGAGCTGGTTCATGATTCGGTGGTAATCTATATGGATGACTTTACTCCTTGCGGGTCTAGCTTCCAAGAAGCCTTGTCCAACCTGGGAAAAGTTTTGAGCAAGTGCATTGAGATGAACCTGTCCCTCAGCCCTGAAAAATGTGAATTCCTGATGACTGAAGGGATCGTGTTAGGTCATACCATTTCCCGCCAAGGATTACAGGTGGATCCTAATAAAATTGCTATCATCAAAAACCTTCCACCTCCTTAGAAGGTAAGAGATGTTCGGAGTTTCCTAGGCTTAGCGGGATATTATAGAAGATTCATTAAAGAATTTAGTAAGCTAGCCTCGCCATTGTTTGGCCTCTTAGCTAAAGATGTTGAGCTTAAATGGACTGACGACTGTCAAAGGGCTATGAATGAATTAAAGGATAAGTTGGTGTCCGCCCCAATTTTGAGAGGCCCAAACTGGGCCCTACCTTTCCACATCCACACCGATGTCTCGAACAAAGCCATAGGGGCAGCCTTAGGACAAGTTGAAGAAAAACTTCCATATGCCATATACTTTGTTAGCAAAAACTTATCCAAGGCAGAATGAATTATACTGTAACTAAGAAAGAGTTCCTGGCCGTGGTCCATTCCCTGAACAAGTTCCGACACTACATCACTGGCTATCAAACATTTGTACATACTGACCATGCTGCAATTAGATATTTAATGAATAATCCTGATGTGAATGCTCGTATTATTAGATGGTTACTTTTGTTACAACATTTTGATTTGACTATCGTTGACAAACCAGGTAAAGAAAATGTTTTTGCTGACTTCTTGTCTAGATTGGATTTCCCTACAGGTGAAGAAGGAACAGTGGATGACCAGATGCCAGATGAACATCTGTTTGCTATCTCAGTACTCTCTCCATGGTTTGTTGGTATAGCAAACTACTTGGTCTCAACACAGTTCCCTCTGCATCTATCCTCAAAGGAGAAGAGTGGAATCGTGAGGAAGAGTGCCTCATTCACTTGGATCAGGGGCAACCTGTTCAAACTTGGCCCCGATCAGATCTTAAGGCGTTGTGTTAGGGAGGAGGAAGTCTTTGACATCCTCCTAACCTGTCACGATGGGCCCTGTGGAGGACATTTTGCAGCCAAGAGGACTGCCTTCAAAATTCTACAGGCACGCTACTATTGGCCCACTCTTCATCAAGATGTCAAAAGATATATCAGCCAATGTGATCGATGCCAGAGGATGGGGAAACCGAATCCAAGGGACGAAATGCCTCTCCAACCTCAAGTGACCCTTGAACCATTTGAGAAGTGGGGTATGGATTTTGTGGGTCCTATCAACCCTCCTTCGAGGCAAAGGTCTTACATCATTGTGTACAGACTATCTTACAAAGTGCGCAGAAACCAAGGCAATCAAAGTAGCGATAGAAGAAAAGGTGGCTGAGTTTTTAAGAGAAAACATTTTCTACAAATTTGGCTACCCAAGAGAGTTAGTCACCTATCAAGGAAACCAGTTCACCTCCAACTTAATTGAAGACTTGCTCCCTCATCACAAGATCAAGCATAGGACTTCCACCCCATATCATCCTCAAGCCAATGGGCAGGTGGAAGTCACTAATAGAGCATTAGAAGGGATTTTGACTAAGGTGGTGAGTAGCAGCAGAAACGATTGGGCAGATCGCCTGGTTGAGGCCACTTGGGCCTACAACACCACTTGGAAGACCATAACCAGTTTCACACCTTATGAGCTGGTCTATGGGAAGAGAGCTTTGCTGTCAATCGAGTTCGAGTACAACACATTGAGGATGGCAGCTCAGCTGGACCTATATCTCAGCCATGCTCAACGAGAAAGGTTATTGCAGCTGAATGGGTTAGATGAACATCGAATGCAGGCCCTCCTCCACTCAGAAGTGGTTCAACTTTAGAGGAAGATATGGCATGACCGACACCTTAATGACAAACAATTCTAGTCGGGAGATTGGGCACTGCTGTATGTTCCAGACATAAGGATTTCAAAGGGAAGCTGAGGACAAGATGGCTAGGACCATATGCAGTGGAGAAGTGCAATGAAAATGGTTCCGTCCTTATCTGGTCCATTAATTAAGAAGCCATCCCCATGCTCGTCAATGGGCATCGACTAAAGATCTATAGGAAACCTCTTTCGAGGCAAGAGTTCATCGAAACTGTGGAAAAATCAGTGCTAGTAATAGAGAAGGGTTCTGCCTCTGTTTTGGCCACACCCTGAGCATTATCATATCAAAAAAAAAACAATAAAAAAGATCCTTGGGTGAAAACCTCTCTGAGGCGCCCAAGGCAGATGGTAGGGGTGAAAACCTCATTGAGGCGCCCCTGCTATCTCTCTGAAAAAAGAATTTGAATAAAAAGACCCTTGGGCGAAAACCTCTCTGAGGCGCCCAAGGTAGATAGTAGGGGTGAAAACCTCATTGAGGCGCCCCTGCTGTCTCTTAAAAAAAAAAAAAAAAGAGAAAAAAGAGAAAAAAGAAAAAGAGAAAAAGAAAAAGAAAAAGAAGGAAGAAACAGAGAACAAAAAAAACAAGTTTAATCCCTGGAAATTGTTGTAGGTTGCAGGAACACAATGCAGAAAGGAGGCCTCCCAACACAAGGATAGGGGTCCCTACCAAGTTACCAGGCATCCTCACATACACTCCCTCCATGAACACTCATTTTTTTTTAGGATTCGGACACAATCTGGTCGTGGTTCAACCTTCTACAGGAAGCTACAGGACTTTCTACAGGAAGTTCTGCATTTCTACAGGAAACATCCTGTAGAGCCTCTGGGCAGGCCAAAATCGATTATGGAGAGGGATTTGAAGCTTGAAGTCTGTTGAGGAGGCATGCAACCACTCTTTTCTTCCATCCTCCACTTGTTTCATATCCTTTCACCACCATTGCCACCATCTGGTTGAATATACCTGCACAATCATACCAGAACCCTGTTTTCTCAGATAAAAATTTGTTTTTTTCAAGTGAAAAATAAAGCATGCAGAGGCTCACACACTTTACCTGTCAAGGCACCCTCAGGACCCTTCATCCGTGAATGTAACTTTGTTTGTTTTAGCATGCACCCCAGGAGGAGAAACGGCTACAAGATGTCCTACAGGAATCCTGTAGCAACTGATCCGGCTGGAGCACACACCATGGAGACACCAGCAGCTCACATCAAACGTAGCCGGTGCATGCAGCATTCACCACCAGAGAGTCGGGTCTCGAGGTATTGTATCCAGCATCAGCCAATGGAAGAGGAGCTCCAGCACCCGTGCACGAAGCAACAGCAAGCAAATCCAGCATTCCTCATCCTGAAGCCTGCAAAACACGTCCACGACTGCACAGGTAAGAGCCTAGCCTTATTCGTCGAATTGCATGAACTATACTCTAAAATTTGCATGACAGTGAGAATGGGCGGATTGAACAAGTTGGTGGTCATTCAACTGGCCACCCACAGCCAGTCAGATGGCCTCGTAGGATCCGAATGGGCTTGGTTATGCCAAAAAGACGGGCAGTTGACACGTGGGAAGTGTCCAGTCGGGGAGAATCAGCAGTATGACAGAAATGGCGGTGGTGAATGCAGAGGGAAGGATTCGGCGGCCAGAGACACACCGAGGAATGATGGCTGTGACATCGGCCAATGGATCGGCCTGGACAACTCACCCCCGCGCCATGAATTCCGCAACAATTCAAATTGGCCGGTCAAATAACTCACGATAAACTGCTGTCATTCGCACTTACAACCGTTTTTGCAGCCGAGTACGCGTCCTCCTCCTCTGCAAGTTGTTAGCCCGAGCTTCTCAGTCTATTCCAACGTGCTTCCGTAGCTCAGACTCGTCCAGAACCACCGTAATGTCCTCCAGGAGCCGAGAAAGTTTTCTACAGGAAGGTGCACTACAGGAAGCTCGACATTACGAAGAAGCTTGGACTGTTCACGTCGAGGGTGGAAATTCGCAGAGAGGTAGGCCCGAACATACCATTCCCATGCAAAATAGTTCAAAAGGTGGTGAATTTGACGTGCTGGGGTAGAGAAAAAATTTAAAATCAAGTCTGTCTATGAATCCAAAAGCAGTTTACTTATCGTTGCATGAAATTGTCTTCGTGGTTTGCGTCCAAGATTTTCTTCGCGAGTCCTGAGTTAAATTCCTCCTGTAGAGAAGTGAGACACTGTCAAGGCTAACCGGTGGAAAAACTGTGAATTTTATATGATTGTGTGTATGTTGGAAACATAGCTCTACACTTTGTTTAGAGAAATCCCGAGTCGTCCTTCTGTACACGAGCAGTCAAGTTTCAAAACAGAGGAATTGATACGAAGAGGCCTGTAGATACCGTTTTTAACGCTCTGAGAAGGAAACACACCTAGAATTCCCTTTCTGCTCAAAGCGCAAGCAAAAACAGAGTCTTTTTCACCATGCCAGGAGGGTTTATTAGAAAGGAACCCTTGGACTCCAAGAAACTCCGAGAAACCTCTGAGGTGGTAGACTTATTTTCCCGTGCACATTGGATGGCATTCTGTGACAAAATTCAGGGTCACGATGATGAAATTACAGAAGAATTCTTAAGGTCCCTGAAGCCGAAATCAAAGACACTAGCCACTGTGAACTTTAGAGGATTGGCCCTAAGACTCACCCCACAGCTCATTAGCAGAGTCACTGATCTACCGATGGGGGTACCCTGGGATAAGGAGGAGAAGAAATTGGGCCAAAAGGCTAAAAAAGAGTTCTTCTTGCCAGAGGAACAATTTTCAGAGGACAAGAATGGGGTCCGAAGAATCAGCCTACAACCATTTTTGAGCGAAGTTAGCCTCCAAATTATGAAGTATATTACCTGTGAGGGGCGATTCAGCATCGTATATGGTTATCATTTCCGGTTGCTAACAGAACTCAGGCACCAAATGGATCTACCCTCAGAATAAAAATTGATCATTCCCTACTTCCTCCTGCAATCCTCGATTGAGTGTGCCACAAAGCTGAGGGAAGGGACACTAGACCAACTGGTCGATCATGGGATTATCAAGCTCCTCGTGGAGGATGCACTCCATACCTACACTGTCCCTCTCTCCTGGGAATTTTTTCGAAATATGTCTAAGGATGATGACATCCGAATTTTGGCCGAGGAGCTCACTTCCTCTAGCAGCGAGGAGAAGGAGCACACTGAGGCAGAAAAGAAAGCTAAAGGTCAAGAAACCCCCGGAAAACCACCAAAGAAAGAACAGAAAGAGCCACGAGAAAAAGGCCAAGCTGCTGAGGCCAAAATAGTGGGTGGTAAAATAACACAAACACCCAGGGAGAAAAGACTGTAGAGTAGGGCAGAAAGGACTGAGAAAGTCCAAGACAGTGAAGGCACCCCTAAGGTAGCCTCAACCAAGCTAAAGGAAAAAGCACCCTCAGCCAAGCAGGCTAAAACAATGCCAACTGGTTCTACAGGAAGCCAGAAGGCCATTTCTACAGGAAGTCCAGAAATTGCTTCTACAGGAAGCCAGAAACCAGCCACTACAGGAATTTCTACAGGAAGTCTGAAGAAAGGGCAACAGAAGGAGAAATCAGCTAAGATTTTAGCTAGGGAGGCAGCAGCTGTGCTGGCCACCCTAAGCACATCTCCCAAGCAGAAGGAAAATCGAAAGAGGGAGACTCCCCTGTATTTTAAGGCAAGGAGGAGTGTGAGGATTAAGACTGGCAGACCCCAGCCTCCATCAAAAGAGCCAATCACAATTGTAGACACCCCTACCACACTAAAGGAGAGGCCCCCCTCGAAGGCGTCCATCACTTATGAGCGGGGAAGCCCGAAGACATCCACATGGAAGGAAAGGATGGAGAAATTGAACTCGGAGGCCTCTCTACAGGATGTCGAGGCCTATCTACAGGAAACTTTGGCTAGGCTGAAAGAGACTGAACAGATGGAGGAAAGAGCAGCCAAGTCATCACAGGAGGAAGAGAAGGCCGATACCATTATGGAACAAAGCCCTCGGCCTAGCCTGGGCTCTTATTACAACTTCTTAGAGGCCGGGAAAATCATTCCTCAAAAATTCACAGTGCCACTTTTTCTAGCACTAGAGGAAGAAAGAGTACGGACCCACACTTGGATGAAGATCGCTAAATCCAAGGGGGTGGCAGATATAGGCCCTCTAGAAGAAAATCTCAAGGAGACCCAAAGAGAGTTGGCAAGGGTACGGCATGTGGAGAGCTCCCAACAGGCCAAGCTACGAGAAGAGAATGAGCTACTTAGACAACAGCTATAGCTACAAGGACAGAGGAAAAAAGAGGACACAGAAGCCAAGGACACCACAGAAGATCCTCAGGGAAAAGAAGGAATGCAAGCTGATCTTGAGGAACTAAACTGACAACTACAAGAAAGGGAATTGCAAGCAGGCCTAGAGATACAATCTCTAAAACAGCAGATACAAGAAAAAGAGGCACAACTGGCCTGCATGGCCAGTTGGACAATGGAAGCCCTGCAATGTAGGTAGCCAGCCAAATCCTATGGCCTATACCTCAGGGATCGGTGGCTGCAATTCCAAATCAACACGTTGGCATAGAGGGGTATCACCTAAATCCAAAACCCCCAACAGTTCATGGATTTATGTAACAGCAGTTCATCAGAAGACAAGGCCAAGCTATCAGAGTTCTACCTTCATAATTTGGCCCTTCCAAACATAACCTCATGGGATCCCAACACAGCAGTAGGGGACATGCAGTTGATGTAAATGACCTCATGGCTAAACCACGAAGAAAAGAGAGCGGCAGAGGTTAGAAATGTCATGGATCGAGAATTACAGGAACCACTGCTGATTAGAGCAGAGCCAGGGGACCCCACAACATTGATATCCACCCACCAGCACCTAGCAACCAACTCTCAGGCTCTGTTAGAGTACATGGATCGACAGGCTCAGGCCATAGCACACTTTGAGGATATGGAGCGACTATTGGGGGACAATTGTGTTCATGCTTGCACCCGTAGGTGGAACACATTGCCCCACAACCTCAAAATCGGGGAATACCACACTCCAACTAGAATGAGGGAGGCTTTGGCATGAGTGCCTCTCTACAAAAAGTCTATGCAAAACCTCCAGGCTAGCTGGATAGGCCTCAAGTTAAGTCCACCTTTGCTTTTGGGGTTGTTAGAAGGAGGCACAAAAGAAGAGGAGCATAAGCAGTGGGAAGAGGTGGAAAGGAAGGCCGGATTCCATGACAGTGAAGAGGATACTACTTTAGAAGCCTGGGATGTGAGGGAGGCAATCAAAGAAATTAAGGACGAGGAGCTGGACTAGTTGCTCAGAGGATGAGCAACCCATTTAGCAGGGGGGTGATGATGAGCCCCAAATTGGGTAACGTATTGGGCTCATTTTGCCTAATTATCCTTGTTCAGTCCTTGTTCAATCCTCCATTTTTCATAGCTTATGCATTATTTTTTAGTATGTTTATGTCATTTGTACGAATAAGGGTGGTCACTCTTCCTAGGTGGCTAACACGTGCTTATTTCAGGTTTCTCTGACACATGTTGGAGCAAAACTGAGCAATCATGGGCTAGGAGATAGCCAAGCTTGAGGTGAGGATTCGTAGGGGGGTTGTCTATGACATTAAATAGCCCTTCCTCGGGATATTCACCCCCAACTCCGATTTCACAGGCCACCAAAAACGGATCTTGAAGGCAGCCAAGCAGATTTTGGAAAAGGGATTGTCTACTAACAGTTGGACAGCCAAGTCCCCCAGATTTAGGAGGCCTACTAGGGCCCTCGTGGTGTATAAATGATAAGGCCTCAGCCTTCGTAAGGGAATTTTGAAACCATTGCATATTTTTGCACTATAGTGCTGTCAGCTTTAGCTCATTTTCTTGTAGCCATTTTGGCATAACTCTTGACTGATGACTATTCTTTGATAATGATAAGCAATCCTATTTTATATCAACTCTGAGTTTTCCATAGGAGCCGTAGCTCTCAGGGTTGGGCCCAACCTGAGAGCCTAGGGCGTCCTTTATGTAATGTTATCTTTCCTTTATGCATCGTTGTTTTCCTTTTATGCATTTACAAACATATTTCTATTAGGCAGATTAAGTTGTGTTGATTAACTAGGTCACTGTTTATGAATAGAATGCTTCAGATGTTTAGAATAGATTGGTAGGATAATAACAGGGAAAAAAGCTCCAGAAAAGGGTCAAAAAACACTTTTGGTTTCACCTCTTCCTTATTGGATCAAGGGCTGGAATTGAAGTAACCGTGTTATCCCAAACAAAAACACTAGTTTTCCTTTCCATGCAATCATTAGTGTGCTGTTTTCATTTGCAGAAGTTGGTTATGTGTTCAGAGCTCTGAAATGCCTCATCACATAGTTGATATATATGGTTCTCCTTTAAATAAAGCGGTTGTTCTTTCACTTTATTATTAGCTAGGTTAGATTAGCTAGGACTTTGATTACTTGCAAGACTTTGTTGATTCAGTTGAATGTACACAGTGCAGAGCATCTCAACCACTCTTTCATCCACCTAAGCTTCATCAGAGCCATCTGTTCCATCTCCTAGCTAGGTTCCTTGCCTCACATCTGTCCACGTGCCCACGTAACCCTACCTTTTTGTGCTTCATCGTTTCAGCCTTCTTTGAGCCAATTCAGCGTTCTACACCTTCTCACCACTCCATCCACCAGTCCCTAGGTCACTCCAGGCCCCTATCCTACCTCCATATCCATTCATGCATCTTCCCTCACTCACCCATCCTCCAAAATCCAATTTTTAAATATCCTGTAGAAATTTCTGAACATCCTGTAGAAATTCCTGAACATCCTGTAGAACCCCTGCAGACTTCCTGTAGAAGCTCACAAATGAGGCTTCTTGATAGCCAAACTTTGTGAAACTCTCTAGAAGGGTGTTAGGGACTCCTTAGACCCTCTCTGTACCTTCCCGACCTCTTCCAAGCATTTCTCCTCCTTGATCCACCCCTGCACAGTCAAGAACAGTGAAATCATATGCATGATGAAACTGACGACTTAATCAAAAATACAAAAAGATGTTTTCTTCAGATAGAGGTAGTCTAGACGCATGTATTTTACCTTCATAGAAGTAATGGCATCTCTTTCAGTAGTTTTCATTCTCTTCTTTGCGTCAAGAGGACTAGCTGGTAGAATTAGGGTTTGCTAGGGTTTGCGCTTTCCTTCAGTTTTTCAATCTCTTTTCGCAAATAGATTAGCTTCCTTCGAGTTAGCTTTCATCCATCAATTAAAAAGCTTCTTCTAAGAGTTCATAGAAGTTGGCTTAAGCTCCTAGTGGACTTGTGCCAGCTGACCAAGTGACAGCTGCGACAAGAGCTAGTACTTGTGCATACAACACCGTCGCTTCCAAGTTTGTTACGAACTACCGGGTTGATAAAAGTAAAGAAGGGAGTCCCAGGAGTTGTAGCATTATTGCTGCAATACTGGAGTCCACCAACTGAAATGCATGGGATGCCGAACAAATCAAAGGAATCAGATGACAGTTCTAAGTATGACAAGTTAGCTTTGCCATCAAGTCCAAAGGGGGAGATTGTTGGCATTATGAGACAAGTGTTGTCCATGATGGAAAATCACACAGATGACAAATTATAGTGCAGCAAAGTTATTTTCTGGTTCACGGACTTTCACACAGAGAAAAGTTCATGCACTTTCATGTAGAGAAAATTTCACGCACTTTCATGCAGAGAAAAGTTTCTTTCATGCAGAGAAAAGTTCACGCACTTTCATGCAGAGAAAAGTTCACGCACTTTCATGCAGAGAAAAGCGCACGCACATGGGAAATCTTATGGTTGGTTCATGGAGCTAGTCCGAAAGTTTTTGATCCTATGGTTTTGGTCCGTGGTATTTAGTCCTTGGTATTTGAACCATGGTTTTGGGCCATGGTATCTCGTCATAAGTGTTGATCCCAAGTATTGGGTCCATGGTATTGAATTGTTATGGTTTTTGGTCCGTGGTATTGTGAAAGGCCTAAGGCTATAAAAGAGGAAGGAGATCATTTGGCAAGGCATATTCTGAATGATTGAATATCTGATAAAGTGCTAGATCTGGAATACTGTGATTGGGTTATGGTGCAGATCTGGATCTGAATGAAGAAGGAACCTGAGCTAAGGAGGGATCTCACTGGTTGATGGAAAACAAGATCTAAGGATAGATGGGGATCAAATGGTTTGAAATGAATCATATTTATATGGTTTGATCATGGATAGACTAGATCTGAATTATTGATGCATGTTTTATTGTACGCATGTTATGATCTGGGTATGACTAATTTCTGAAACAGCTGCAAAGTCATGATTGAATATGTATAGATCTGTACGCGGGTTGACTTTGGTGAAAGCGTGTATATACGCGGGTTTGATTCATCGTAGTAGTGTATACATAATGAAATATGATGTTTGAAGTTGTATTTGGGTTTGATTGTTATTGCAGAGTTCTATTGTCTGCTCTGTGTTCTGGTGACTGTGTTGTTGACAGGGTTTCAGTGTTTCAGTGATTCAGAAATTGATGATGCTAGTATTGATAGTTTTATGCTTCAATGATATTGATGGGTCCAGTATGAAAATTGGATGAAACGTGGCCTTCAGATTATGGTGTTGTGCTTCAGGAGTATCCAATCTAAAAATGTATGAAACATGGTACTTGGAGGAAGAAAGAGAAGGTTGTTACCTTCTATAGGTCGGCACCTACGTACTAGTACATCAGCTAGTACAAGAGCTAAGGGGGTGGTAGCTCCCTTCTAGTAGCAGCTGGAGAATGAGTAAAGGTTGGAGCATTTCTGTAGGCCAACACCTACGTACTAGTAAGTGGATCGGCTAGTACAAGAGCTAAGGGGGTTGTAGCTCCCTTCCAGGAGAGTCTGGAGAACGAGAGAAGGTTGTAGACTTCTGCAGGTAGAAGCCTGTGTACTGGTATAAGACTACACCAGTACAGAACTATTGTAAAAGAAGTTTCTTATTAAAAGAAGATAGAGATGACTTGCAGCAGGTGGTTTTCACCCACATTGGGTTTCCACCTTATATCATGGTGTTCCTGTGTGCTTCTTGTGTGTGATGATCTATTCTGTTTTACTGCACCTGCTTACTGTACATATGGTTAAATAAGTTCTAATGCACTAACTAAAGATCAACACTTAATGGATTAATTGAATCATAAGTATTCTGGATATACGCTAGTTGCATTAGACACAGTTGCATATTCACGCGGGTTCCCTTTATTGAAGTAGCGTATATGTATCTAAGTATGGAAATGAAAAAGTTTTATTGATTTGATAATACTGATTCACCCCCCCTCTCAATATTATTTCCAACAAAAGAAACTCGAATCTGAGTGGTAAGGAATCCTCAACCATCTTCCACAGAGCTTGTTGAAATACCCATCGGTTATTAGAGGATATTTATGGCTCCCAAAACCTCCACCATCGAGTTTCCAATTGAGGATCTGGGAGCTGGTGCACCCACAAAGCCTATTCCATTAGCAGCCTTACCAAGCTTTCATGGGCTTGTTTCAGAAGACTGACACATTTTTATTTGAATTTGACATAGTGTGGCAGGGGTATGACTACTTGACGGATGCCCAGAAGTTAAAAATTTTCCCTGCAACATTAAAAGGGATAGCTTTGCGATGGTTCATGGGCCTTGGAGGAAGCTCCATTTCCACATGGGATGATATGTGGACAACTTTTTTGGAAAAATACCAGGATTACTGCAAATCCCGGAACATAAAGGAGGAACTTTTTAAGTTCACACAAAAGGAAGACGAAAGCTTGGAAGATTGTGTGGAACAATTCAAGTACACCTTACAGAGGTTAGGTCACTCCAACCTGGATAAGGAGATTCTAAAAATTATCCTTCTCTGGGCTTTTCATGAGGACTTCTTGGAGCTGTTGAACATTGTAGGAAAGGGAGACATCTCCAAGGAAAGCTTCGAAGTTATTTTTGAACTATGCATTCAGTGCTCGAGAGGGCTTGCAAGAAACAGACAAGGGATTCTCTCAACAAAGGTGTCTGGCGGGGGTGTTATGAAGGCTAAAATCGGAAACCTGCTAGACAATTTGAGAACAAATATCCTGAGTACTCTATAGGCACAGATGGATATGCTACAAGTAAAACAAAAGCGACAAGAATTGGAAAGGACCATGGCTATGTTCTGCCCGAAGTGTAGAAAGAAGCATCCAGAGAGGGAATGTCCACTAAATTCCATAGAGGAATGTGCAATCTGTGAGTTAAATCATGCAACAAGCTCATGTACCTCCTTACCAAGCCTGAAAACAATGTTTCAAGGGATAGTAGAAGACATAGAGCAACTGTACCTCATGGGGTCTAGAAAGCCATGGCAACCTTGAACACCAATGGGAAATCAAGGTATGTACTAATATCCATCTCAATATTTCAATCATTTTAATATGAACCCTCAGTCAATGCCCTATCCTCCCACGTGGCCGCAATGCCAGTTTCCACCTTGGCAGCAGTGGAACCTTCAAGCCAGTTCGAGCTCCCCATGGGTTCTAACTTGGCGAGGATCCTTTCCTGGATAGTTTCCTCAGCCAATGCCCCAACAAAAACTACAACTACCCTCTAATGTGCCTCCTGGTAATCAACCTTCCCGTCCTGAGCTTCCAATACAACCTAACCCGACTTCTAATACCAAGGGAGTTCATCAAACCAACACTCTTAACCTACCTTCTTATAGCATTTCTACTACAGAGTTGTATGAAATGAATTTGTGATCAGGGTGGACAGTTAATGTTCAACCTCCTCCAGTTATCATTGAACAACTTGATAATGAAGGTAAGGAATCATAAATAATTAATAAAGAGCCAAAACAAACTGATAGAAACTAGGCACCTCCTGCAAAGCAATATCAATCTGAACCACCTTATCCCGAGAGACTAACTTTGAGTAGCCCTCAAGCTGAATTTGATTTATTAGGTGAATTGCAGAACTTATTTGTCAAAATTCCCCTATTACAAGCTACGAAGGATGTACCGATATATGCAAAGACTCTTAGGGAATATTGTTCAGAGAAACCTGCAAAGAAATCCAAAGACCCCCTTACTATTCATGTTATGGGAAACTTGTTAGATTTCATGATGGGAAAGTCAATGCCTGTAAAGTATGGAGATCCAGGGAACCCAATTCTGACAGTACAAATTAATGGGGTAGAGATTCCAAATGTACTAGTAGACTTGGGTGCTGCCATTAACGTTATCGCCACTGAAACCATGCATAAATTGGGTCTTTGTAACTTGAAACATACACCTACAGTGTTGGAATTGGCAGAACAATCTACAGTAAAACCTATAGGGAAGTTAGAAGATGTAACAATTTCAGTGGATTCATGGCACTATCCCATAGATTTCCTTGTTTTACATACACAATCTTTGGTGGGCGGCCATCCTTTGGTTTTGGGCAAACCATGGTTGGCTATTTCGGATGCTTACATTGGGTGCCATTCAGGGCACGTGGTTATTTCAAATGGGCACAACACTAAGAATCTAGTGTTATACCCACCTGCAGAGCCAAACCCATCCATAAAACCAACAGGTGGCAAGAAAATTTTATCTAGGAAAGAGTCTGAAATGGAAAATGAGGAATTGAGACTAGTCCTCACTATTGGACAAGGCCTTCAGTTAAAAATGGAATCGTAGGATGGTGTAATCACCTCTTTCATGGATGATCCTTGCTCTGTTTCAGAGGCAAATCAACAAATCCTAGAATCTATCCTAAGTTGCGAGACACAAGAAACTATTGAAATAGTAGAAGGATCATAGGAGCTAGCTATTGATGCACCCCATGGAAGCGTCCCAGTGGAATTAGAACCAGGAAAAACTCTGAATATTAATCCAAACCTGTCAGAATCCCAGAAGAAGCAACTTGTAGATGTCCTTCGGAAACATAAAGAAGCCTTCGCTTGGGATTACTCAGACATGAAGGGGATTCCCGCTGATTTATGTACCCATCACATATATATTAAGGAAGATTGTCGTCCTGTAAGACGACCTTAGAGAAGAATGAACCCCGCATTGAAATATGTTGTGAAAGAAGAACTTCAGAAATTATTGGACGTAGGTTTTATTTACCCCATTTTAGATAGCTAATGGGTTTTGCCATTAGTAATGGTCCCCAAGAAAAATGGTAAATGGCGGATATGCATGGATTATAGAGAATTAAATAAGGCAACGTAGAAATATCATTTTCCTTTACCATTTATTGACCAAGTTTTGGACACATTGGTCGGAAAAAAAGTTCTTCTCCTTCTTAGATGGATTTAATGGGTATAACCAGATCCAGATAACTCCTGAAGATCAGGACAAAACTAGTTTCACATGCCCGTGTGGAACATTCGCATACCAGGTCCTTCCTTTTGGCCTATTTAATGCACCTGCAACGTTCCAGAGGGAAATTTTGGGGATCTTCTCTGATTTGGTGGATGATAGTGTTAAAATTTACATGGATGACTTTACTCCATATGGGGATTCATTTGTAGAAGGGATGAAAAATTTAGAGAAATTTCTCGAAAGGTGTATACAGGCACGTGTCTCCTTAAGTACAGTGAAATGCCATATGATGATGGAGGAAGGAATTATTCTGGGACATTTGCTCTTGGCTGAAGGAATCCGGATGGACCCAACCAAAATAAAGGTAATTCTACATTTCCCAACACCCAAAACGCCCACATAGGTACGCATCTTTAATGGTTGTGCTAGTTATTACAAGGGTTTTATAGAAAATTTTGCGGAAGTAGCACATCCACTTTTTCAATTGCTAACAAAACGATTCAAATTTTGTGTGGATAGGTTACTGTGATACAGCCTTTATGAAAATCAAGGAATTAGTCTGTAGCGCTCTGATCCTTAGAGGGCTGGATTGGGCATTACCTTTCCATATTCACATGGATGCTTCCCAAATAGAGATTGGTGCAGTATTAGGACAACAAGAGGACAGGGTACCATATGTAGTTTACTATGTTAGTAAGAATTTGGCTCCTACCGAATTAAATTACACAGTGACTAAAAAAGAGTTCCTTGCTGTCATCTACACCATCAACAAATTTCGACACTACATTACCAGGTATCCTACCTTTGACATACTGATCATGCATCTATCAAGTTTTTAATGAATAAACCTGCTACCCCTGGTCGCATTACAAGATCGATTTTGCTACTACAGGAATTTGACATTACTATGGTCGATAAACCAGGGAAGGACAATGTAGTTGCAAATTTCTTGTTTAGGATAGAAAATGATGGTAAGAATACACCAATTGAAGATAATTTTCCAGATGAACATCTTTTTGCAGTTTCCGCTAATACTCCGTGGTATGCAGATATTGCTAATTATCTTGCTACAGGGAAGGTGCCTCGTCATCTGTCATATAAGGAGCAAAGAAAGATTATTCATCAGAGTACCCAATATTCATGGATGGAAAGATATCTCTTTCATACAGGGGTTGACCAATAGATTCGGTGGTGTGTGGCAGAAGATGATATCTATGGGATATTAAAGGCTACACATGATGGACCCAGTGGAGGACATTTTGCAGATAAAAGAACAAGTCAAAAAGTGCTACAAATGGGATATTACTGGCCTTCCATATTTTGTGATGCTCGGGATTATGTTCGAAGGTGTGATAGTTACCAACGAATGGGACAACCTAGGAAAATAGATGAAATGCCTCTACAACCCCAGATAGTCCTTGAATAGTTCGAGAAATGGGCCATAGATTTTGTTGGACCCTTCAACCCACCTTCTCATCAGAAATATTACATCTTGGTCTGCACTGATTATGTGATCAAATGGGTGGAAGCCAGAGCAGTCACGAGAGCAATAGAGCAAGTGGTGGCAGACTTTCTCTTTGAGGAAATATTTACCCAATACGGTACTCCAAGGGAAATTATGTCGGATGGAGGATCATAGTTCACATCTCACATGATAGGCAAGCTGATGCAGAAATATGGGGTCAAACATAGAGTGACAACCCCCTATCACCCTCAGGCAAACAGACAAGTAGAAAGCACAAACAAGATATTAGAAAATATCTTGACAAAAACAATAGCAAGTCATTGTCGGGATTGGGCACAAAAACTTCCAAAAGCTTTATGGGCATATAGAACAACATGGCGAAACACAACTGGGTTTTATCCATTTGAGTTAGTCTATGGGAAATCCCCCTTGTTTCCAGTGGAATTTGAGATCAGTATGCTCAGAACAGCTTTAGAAGTAGGTCTAGACCTATCAGAAGCATAGAAACACCGACTGGAACAACTGAATGATTTGGACGAGATTAGATCAGTAGCTGTCCAGAATATCGGTAGTTGTCTAGAAGACTACTGATGTTCAACAACAGAGAATGAAATGGCATGATAAATTTATCAAAAGTAAGGTGTTTCATGTGGGGGATTGGGCATTACTTTATGACTCCCGATTTAAGGATTTCAAAGGTAAGCTTCGCACTCGCTGGATGGGACCATATGATGTGGATGCAGTGTTCGACAATGGAATGGTTAGACTAATTACAATAGATGAGAATCATACCTCGTTCTTAGTGAATGGACACCATCTAAAACTATACCACTGTCCAGCCTCTAAAGATGCCTTTGTCAAACACCTTTCTGATTCATCTGATTTAATGGTTGTTGGAATAAAGGACACTCTTGCTCTACTCTAATATATATATATATATAGATATACTGTTATTACTTGTTTGTATTTTGCAGGAATAACAAAGGAATATGGCTAAGAGAAGTGTAACACTCGACGCTGTTACTCCACCGGTGTTGCTATTAAGCTGTTGCTGTTACTCCACTAAGTGTTGTTACTCCACTGGTGCTGTTACTCTGTAACGACTGTTACTCCACTGGTGCTGTTACTCTGCAACTGCTGTTACTCCACTAGTGCTGTTACTCCGCAACTGCTGTTACTCTGCCAGTGCTGTTACTCTGCAACTACTGTTACTCCATTGGTGCTGTTACTCCGCAACTGCTGTTACTCCACTGGTGTTGTTACCCTGCAACTGTTGTTACTCCGTCGGTGTTGTTACTCTACAACTACTGTTACTCCACTGGTGCTGTTACTCTGCAACTGCTGTTACTCCACCGGTGCTGTTACTCTCCAACTACTATTACTCCACTGGTGCTGTTACTCCGCAACTGCTGTTACTCCGTCGGTGCTGTTACTCTGCAACTGTTGTTACTCTGCCGGTGCTGTTATTCCGTAACTGCTATTACTTCGTCGGTGCCGTTACTCTGTAATTGCTGTTACTCTGCTGGTGTTGTTACTCCGTCGGTGCGGTTACTCCGCCGTTGCCATTTCTCCCTGCTACTGTTACTCCCTGTTGTTGGTACTCCGTTAGACATGTTGCTGTTACTCCATCAGATATTTTGCTGTTATCCACCGTAAGGTAGGTTCCCAGGTACGTCTCTGATGACTTTTAAGAATTTAATTAAAATATTCCAAAAAGGACATTAATACGTGCCACGGATGGCCGTAATTAAGTTGGGGGGGAACTGTCATAAGAAACGATGACATACCACGAAAATGCGTTCATGACACATGATTCATACCAAACTAAATCTAATGATTACAGTACTTCATAATCACGACCTCGACACCTTGGAATGCGTATTCGTATGCAAAAGAGTCATAACTAGTCACTTCACCAACACGCTGCATTAAACCACTGAAATATCCATCAGTACCGCCATAACTTACTATCATTCTCAAATGTACCAGTACTGTTTTCATCTGTTTCCCCAAAGCAACCATGAAGTTATTATAGTTGCCAATGGTTTCGATCCTTTTCATTTTCTCCTACCAGCTAACTGCATTCGTCGTGTTGATCCCGTCTCTACAGCAATGGGTGGACGGTCTGTGCGGCATGAGCTAGAAGATACAATGAGATTTCGGAACAGCTAGGAGGTATGGTAGGGCTTTGAGAACGTAGGTTGAAATGTCTACTTTGACAGGTTGAGAGGGTCGAATGAAGAAATTGCGGCCGAATTTGCAATCAACCTAGGAGAAGAAAGCTCTCGGGTTCGTGGGATAGAAGTCCCTGTTATAGAGGAAGCCATTGCAGAAGTTAGCGGGCTCCCTCAAAATGGACAACGATTGTTTTCAAGGAGGACATCCCTTCCAGAGTTTCCTGAAGCCTTTGTGCAGGTAGGAGAAGGCATCGTGCAGAAGGGTCAGGGATACGACCGAAACTCGCTACCGCATCCATGGGGAGGAGTAGCAGAGTTTGTCATAAAATATATAACTTGTGAGGGGAGATACTGAACCATATTCAAATATCATCTCCGAATACTGGCTCACCTCCGATTCCCCAAAGTAGAGGCCTTTTCATTGAATTTGCCTTATTGCTTACTGAGAAGTCTTCAACTGATGGCACATTCGGCTCGAAGGTCGCAATAGGTGTTGGCGGACATTACCCACCATGGGCTGATCCAACTGTTGGTGATGAATGCCATCAGACGAATCCCAATTCCGTGGGAACTGTTTTGGGATTCCACAGAGATAGCACCCGCTGTGGCCACCAGGGAAATGAACCAGAAGCCATGGAGGAAGAAAATGCAGGAGAAGACGATTATGTTGACCAGGAGGAGCCAGAAGAGATGGAGATGGAAGATGAATAATTTGAAGAAGAGGCTGCTCCCCAAGAGCAAGTCGAAACCGTGGAACCAATGGAAGATGCAGGAGTTGACACAAAAGGCCCACTAGTACCACGGCTGAGGCTGACCCACAAGAACTAGCCTTGACTGTGGAACTAGTAGAGCAAATAGATAGCATGACAACAATAGAGGCAGTACCACAACAAGCAAGGACAAGTGAATTGGTCGATATTATGAATGAGGATACCCCACAAAGACCTCCTACCACCGAGGAGCTGATGGAGGAGGATAACCCAAATGAAGAAGAGGTCGTGACCACCCCAACCATAGAACCGATGGAAGAGGAAGAACGAGGGCATGAGGTTGGCAATACCCCACAAGAACCAGCGTCAACCTCGGGACCGAATGTTGAAGATCCTTGCCAGTTTTTCTTTTTCTCCTCTATCCCAAGGGGAGCAGGGGTAACTCATTCCCCTCGGCGCATAGAAGAAGATATCACCATTCCTCTTGCTTTAAATTTTTCACAAAGACCAAAACTATGTGGGGTGGATGCTACTCAGGCGATAGGCACTTCGAAGCTTGAAATGAGAGAAGAGGTAGAGGTTCTAGAGGTAGGGGAATCGGGAAGGGTGCCAGCAGACATATTAATAGGAGAGCATCATGCAAGGGCACCACCAATTGCGGTGAGCACACAACAAGAGGAAGTAGCCATTGGCGAAGAGGAGGGACCAAGCGAAGCAGTTTCGATGAATGAGCTAGTGGAAAAGCCAGGCGAAAAGGTTGTGAAGCAAGAATTAATTGAAGAAGAAAGAGCAGTGGAGGAAAACCCGACAGTCGGCATGATAGAAGCTATCTTGGGGGATTTGCCTCCAGTTGCTGAAACTGAGGAAGTTTTGGTTAAGCAGGAATGGGTAGAGCTATGTGAACAACGAAGACTCCCTGTCAAGAAGAAGTACCAGCTGCAATTTAAAGAGACAATGCGGCTTAATACGGAGCTCAGGAAACTAAGGAAGCACGTACATAAAATGCAGAAGCGGATGAAGAAATACAAATGGCAAGCCAAAAAGTCCAAGGGAATAGGGGTAGAAGTAGAGACTCAGGTGGACCAGATAGCCACAACCTCTGTTTCCACTCAAACAGACCCGATCGAGCAATTGTTTGAGGACCGTGAGTATGCCTTAACAGCCGAAGTGCAGATTTGGAAATCTACTGCAACTCGGTATCAAAATGAGGTCAGAAGAACTCAGGAACGAGCCTCCACAACCATTTTTGAATATGTGGAGCACATAGATGTCATGAAATTGAGGCATGCGAAGTAGCAGCTCAAGATGGAGTAGCTAGAAAAGCAAGTGGCAGAGCTGAAGACTAATAAGGAGCAAATGTTTAGCTTGGTGCAAGAGGTGATGGTATGTCATCCCCCTGCTTCTTGTTATTCTCTATTCTTGCATGAACGTTTTCTTTTATTCTGCATGGAGAGCATTAAGAATGAAATTAGTCATGAAATGGAGGATGGTGTACAATTCATCCGCATAATGAAGATCCATGATGTGCCAACTCAGCATTTGATGTGGGAGTTTTACCTGCATGGGTATCTATTGTGCATGGACAGAGAATTTAACCTGGTCCCATATGTGGAGGACATTCATTTAAGGGCCCTCACCTCTTATAATTTTAATCAGATTAGCTGGCATAAGGCCTTTAACACATTTGAGTCCAATCAGGCCACAAAGCCATTTATAGTAAGAGGAGAACATGAAAGGTCAATCACCATGTTCAGTAAACACAACACCTTTTTGGGAATCAAGGGGAACAGAGAAAGAATGCTAAGGACACAGAATTGGTGCCTTGATCTTTGTGTCAGGAAATTTGTCACATTTCAAGATGAGGCCCTTGATTGCTGTCAGAAAAGGTGGATGATGTTACCTACAACTATTTGGAAAAGGGAACCTTTTGGGGCACCAAATTTTGCACGAGCACTCCCCAGAGTGCCCAGGTATGTGGCATGTGTCCGCACATGCAGGGTCTGGTGGATGGGGATCCAGTTTTAGTTCCCCATTATATGGTTGCTAGTAGAAGATTACACCCCAGCATATAATGTTATGGGAGATTGGTGGAAGGAAGTCCTCCTCTCAGATGGTTTTAAAGTTCCAAGGACAAAGATGACTGAAGAGTACGATCTTGCCCAGCTCCAAGAGGCCAACACTCTATGAAACCCAGACCTGCGGAGGCAGTGAACTGCATGAGGGCATGCAGAAGGTTAGTTGGGGGGAGATGTTGGGTATGAAATCGAGCTATCTTTTTGTTGCATTTCCATCACCCTTTTTGACCTCTTTGCACTTATTTACTTATGTTTACTATGGTAAATTTGTAAGGTAATTACCCCCTTTTTCTGTCTATTGGAATATTTTATTAATGAAGTAAAGTCACAGGATTTACCTATTTGCATCACTAAAATGTATGTTTGACCGCAGCTTCTGGAGAACAGGAACGAATGCTTCAGCATCCTGCAGCAGATCCACAATTCACTGCAACGACCAGCCATAAGGAGGTTGTGCAGTTGGAGTCGCAGATCCCTGAACCATTCTTGGGCCTTTCACTGATCTTGTCTATTTGGAGTTGGTGCTGTTCAAAACTAATGTACATTTCTGGGTATATGGTTACCAGGTTTTTGGGGAAAGATGTTGTTGTCCCTCGCTGTGTATAAAAGACAAGTTATTCCTATAGTTGGGGAACTCCCCATCAATATTGTAATAGCCCTTTTCAGATTAATAAAATATCATCTCTTTTGCTGCTCCATTCTTCACTGTATTAATGCAGCCCTGATCAGGGAGCTGGGATTGCTCTCCTAATCAGGGGTTGTGTATTTCTGTGTGTGTTATTTGTTATTTTATGCTTGTTGTTACAGTTCGTTAATCCTTGTAATTGCTTTTCTGGAGTTCTGTATTTAGTTTAGTTTTACAACTATGTTTTGAATCTTAATCGTGAACCCTTGGTTGGAATGGACTGTACTCTTTCCCCTACATATACCTTGCGTGTTGCCTTGAAAGGATACGCACCTGGATTGATAAATTAATGTAGGAAAAGAGTGAATAAATCATTCATCCCTGAACCCCAACAACTACTTTTTCAACTCGTACTTTCAACTTATCTCCCTAAGTTTTTACTCAAATTTCAACTGGGAGTACTCATTGGATGCAAAATTTAATTCCTCATCCAAGGAGTACCCATGTTGCATATTTTTGACAGACTCTACTACACGGAAAATGAGAAATACATGAAAAAAACATGCTTACAATCACATTTTTCATGTATTTTTCATTTTTCGGGTAGCTGTGTCCATCAAAAGTATGCAACATGGGTACTCCATAGACAAGGAATCAAATTCTACATCCAACTAGTGTTTTCTCTCAAAATATGAGTAAACCCATACAGAGATAAGTTGAAAATACGAGTTGAAAAAATAGTTTTGTTTTTTTTCCCTCTAAAATTTGATGATGTAATCTAATCTTATTTTATTATTTCCACTATTATTTTATAATTTCCTTAGGAGGCCCATTTTAGACCTCAAAAACCCCGTAATGCCACTTCCTCTTCTGTTAATGGATCATGGGTTTGAGGTTTCTTTTTTGTATTTTCTATTGGCTCTTCCTCCTTGGGTTCTGACGAACTAGGGTCCTTCTCATCCTCCAAGAAGTAATTCTCTAACAAGAATTCTTCCCATGTTTTGTTCTTCTTTTGCATAACCTTTGTCATGATCATTTTTATCAACCCATGGTGATAGAGTTTTTCCTCTATGTGGTTTGCCCTTTCCTTGGCAATAGTGGACATTTTCATCGGGGACATTCTTAAATAGTAGGGAAAATTAAAAAACTTGTCTCGGAAGTGGTCGAGAAGACTTAAATGAAACAAAGATGCTAGCTGAAAACGACCTTCACAGGTTACATATTTCAGCCAGAAAAACATAAGGTGCTGATACTTACTTCAAAGAAATCCTGTGCGATTCCCTTGCTCCAATCAGGATTTGCATGTTCTTTGCGGAGGAAGGGTGCACAAATTTCTTTGTTAAACCACTGAATCTTGAACCAACACTACCCTTCCTGTGGGACGCTGCAAGCTCGAGCTACTAGCTCCTCTGTCAACCTAAATTGAACATTCCCCACCTGAGCTTTGTTTCCATTTAGATTTAGAGCGAAGGACTTTGTTACCTTCGAATTATTCCCACTAAATTTCAGAAATAGAGCCAACCAACCTGCCTTCTCTAGTCTCTCTTTACTTCGAGGGTCGACGTCCAACATCGCAAGAACCTGAGGTTCAAACCTAACAGATAAACGCATGTTCGACATAGCTAGGGATGGGAGCGAATAGAGTTGATTCAACTCACAGAGATGCCTCTAAGACTTAGCGCAAAAGAAAAACTCAACACGATAGTTTAAATTTGGAAGTATTCAGGAAATGTGGCAACTTAAAAAAAATGTAGGACGTGATCATGATTGTCATCATGATCCATCCTATAGGATAAATCTTGAAAAGATCTGAAGGACGTGTCAGAGAAATGATGGTTGGGAATGGAATTCGACTCATTACATAACGACTTGTAATCGCCTTCTTCTGCAAGGGTTACCATGACTTACATTGATGCAAAATTTAAGAATTAAAGTATCATTACCTTTTATCTTAAGCATCCTATCGCTAATCGTACCTTACTAACCTTACCTTTAACGGTCTAGTACTTAGATGACGAATGATATTGGTCTTGAAATAATAACCCTCCTTTAAATCACATCATATGCACAATTGTATAGTTCATGGTCTCTATTAATAATGAAAATGACTAGTACTTTTTCAGATTATTTTGGAATAATGTTCTATCTGTACTTTGTTCTTTAGGAAATAAGTGGTGTTGCTGTAGGAAATGGAACTGAAACTTCTAAATTTCTGCAGGAAACCATTTCTTCCCCTTTTTGGTACAGTTCATTGCACATGAATGGAGGTGATGATGTTGAATGTGCAATGATCTCATTGGATTACCAACCATTAAGGTCAACTGTTAACCAATGTGAGGCCCATCATCATTAATGAGATTGAGGACCAAGGTACATCTGATGCATCCGAATTTATGAGTTGTTGTCGAACCCCCTGTAGGATCCAGCAATCAAGGAGCCATAATGAATCCCCATTGTTGCTGGTGAGATAGCCTGTCATTAAGGCATACAAGCTTGAAGGCATCACAAGACTCTGATCTTGCACCTAGCTAATTTGCTGATGTCGATGGGCCAAGATTGTGGGAAGGAGGGCCTTAAGAAATCCCACATCAGTCCAACACGAGCAATCCAAAAATTTACTGAAGACAAAATTTATTTTGAGGATACAAAGGATTTACTGTCCTATGATTTTAATGAGCCGAGGGCAGTTCATGCTCGCCATATTTCAATTTTAAAGAGTCTGAAATACTGAAAAAGAAGACTCAAAGAGGGCTCCTTTTTCGTAATTAGTCTATTGGGGCTGAAACAAGGAATAAAACTATACTTGATAGACTTTCCTTTCATGGTTTGCTGAGCACGAGAGGGAACAAAGTAAGCTTAGTTTATTATGGCAGAAAATCAAGAAGAGGTAATGAAAGGAATGACTTCCTTCTCCACTATTTCCAGCTCCTTCTTCTTCACAATCTCTTCCACAAATTCCTCCTTAGATTGGGGTTTTTGATATAGCTTGAGTCTGTGCCCATTCACCAAGAAAGTGACGTTCCCATCATCAATTGTTTTTACCTGAACATATCCGTTATCAAAAACTTTCTCAACTTCAGAGGGACCTAGCCAATGTGTGTTGAATTTACCTTTAAAATTCTTAAATTTCGAATCAAACAACAATGCCTAGTCTCCCTCTTTGAACTGCTTTTTCTTAATGTATCTGTCGTGCCATTTAGGCCATTGTTGTTGGATCAGGTTGGTATGCTAAAAAGCATCTTGCCTAATCTCATCCAGCTCATTGAGCTGGAGGATTCTCTGTTGTTGTTCCTCATTAAGGTCTATACCCAAATTTGTTGCCATCTTAAAAGTTTTGATCTGAAATTCAATTGGCAGTAACACTTGTTTTCCATACACTAATTCATATAGAGAGAAGCCAATGGTATTCCTTCATGTGATCCAGTAGGCCCATAATTCCTTACGAAGTCGATCAACCCAATCCTTCTTATGTAATTTCACTGTCTTTGTGAGGATTGTCTTGAACACCTTATTTGTTGCTTCCACCTGCCCATTGGCTTATGGATGGTAAGTGGTGGACTTTTGATGAGTAATATGATATTTCTATACAATTCCCTACATAATCTTTGACACAAACTGAGTAGCCTGATCAGTAACAATTTCTCGGGGTACCCCAAATCATATAAAAACATCAGAAAAAAAAGAAATTTTACCATTGATTTCTTTGTTTCTCTAGATAGTGCTCTTGCTTCCACCCACTGCATCACATAATCAATACAAACTAAAATACACTTCTTACCTTTGGACATAGGATTGATGGGGCCTACAAAATCAAGAGCCCACCTCTCGAATGGTTCTATGAGAACTTGTGGCTGCAAATGCATTTCATTCAATTGAACATGTCACCCTATTATCTGGAAGCTATCACATTTATGCACATACTCCTTTGCATCTTTAAAAAGACACGACCAATAATACCTGGAGCAAAGGATCTTATAAGCTGTTTGCTTATATGCAAAATGTCCTCCATAGGTTTCATCGTGACAAGCTCTCAAGATATCATAAATATCATCCTCCTTGACACACCTACAAATAATAAAATCAGGTCCAGTGAAAAGAGGTCTCCTTTTACCCAAGAGTAATTAACACTTTTCCTAATAATTCTTTTCTTCTGACTAGATGAAAAGTAGGGGGGTAAATTTCTCGCAGCAAGGTAGTTGGCCATATCTACAAACCAAGGTGTTTTAACAGAGATAGCAAACAAATTTTCATCGGGAAAGTTATCATTAACAGGAACATACTCACCTGCATGGTTAAGCCTAGATAGGAAATCAACTACCTGTTTTCTTTTCCGGGCTTGTCCAATACCGTGACATCAAATTCCTGCAGCAGCAAAAGCCACCTAGTAATCCTGCCATTAGTGATTGGTTTGTTCATGAGACATCGAATAGCAGAATGATTAGCATGTACAAAAACTTCATAACTAGTGATGTAATGTCTAAAAATATTAATAGCATAAATTACAGTAAGGAATTCTTTCTCAGTTATAGTGTAATTAAGTTCTACAGGAGTTGAATTTTTACTTAAAAAATAAATAGCATGGGTTATGAGATTTTCTTTTTGGCCCAATACCGTTTCTACAGATGAATCAGAGGCATCAATGGAAATATGAAAGGGAAATTTCCAATCTAGGCCTCTTAAGATAGGTGTTGAAGAATTTTTTTCCTTGAGTGTATCAAATGCAACTTCACACTCATCACTCCAATGAAATTCATATTCTTCGGTCAATAATTTAAACAATGGTGAGGTTATCTTTGTAAAATTCTCAACAAAACTTTTGTAGTAACCTGCATGTCTAAGGAAACTTCGAACTCCCTTTTGCCTAGTTGGTGGGGACAACTTTTCAATTACTTTGATCTTAGTTGGATCAACTTTAATTCTTGCCGTAGAAACATGAAGACCCAAAACAATACCTTCAGTCATAATCATGAAATAGTTTTCATTACTCAATGAAATATTAGTTTCTCTACATCTCTACAAAACTCTCCTAATATTATGTAGAGCTTCTTCAAAAGTATCACCCATTACTGTAAAATCGTCCATGTAAACCACTACGCAATCATGCAAAAGATCAGAGAAAATTCCAAGTATCGTGCTTTGAAATGTGGCTGGTGCATTGCATAAACCAAATGGTAGTACCTTATATGCATAGGCTCCCTAGGTACATGTGAATGTTATCTTCTCCTGGTCCTCTAGAGCTATCCTAATTTGGTTGTACCCACTGAACCCATCTAGGAAAGAAAAATACCTCTTCCCTGCTAGAGTGTCCAACACTTAGTTTATAAAAGGCAAAGGAAAGTGATAATTTAATGTAGATTTGTTTTGTTCCATAAAATCCACACACACTCTCTTTTACCATTTGTTTTAGGGATGATAACCAGTGGGGATACCCACTAGCTGTCTGAAATAGGATAAATGAACCCTACATTTAACAATTTCTGCAACTCATTTTTTACAATTTCTCTCAAAGCGGGGTTCATTCTCCTTTGCGGTTGTCTCAAAGGATTGACATTTACCTCTATGTAGATATGATGAATGCATGTATCTAGTTGAATACCCCTCATGTCTGTGTATTCCCAAGAAAATGTATCCAAAAAGTCTTTCAATGTCTGAATTAATTGCTCCTCCTATTCATGTGTCAAGGAAGAATTGATATTTAGGGTTTTTCTAGAAGAAATTTCAATTACCTTACCTCCACATTCAATCATTGAATATGAAGGAAATGCAGATAAGAGGGTTGAATGTAATTCAACTGCTGTATCATATTTATAAGAGTTCTGCAGGTTAGTAATGATATCTAGATTAGGACTAGACTGCCCCTCTAAATGCTATGAAAAATCAGGATTAGAAATATGACAATTTATCAGATTTTCCTCGAATTTTCCTTCATACCCATGGCTTGGGATATTGTCAATAATGGGTGAATAACTTCTGAATCATGTTAGTCATCATCCCAATAGGTATTTTCCGACTTTAGAAGAGGTTTGGCAAGGGGGTGTAGGTTGATGTGTTTAGTTTCAGCCCCATGAGTGATGGTCATGTTTCCAGACCTACACCCTATGTAGGCATTAGCCGTAGACAACCAAGGTCTCCCCAAGATCAGAGGATTCCCTCCCAAGTTTATCTTAGGTTGAAGAACATAGAAATATGTAGGGTATTCCCAAGAATCCAATGAAATGACAATGTCTTCTAATACACCCTCTAGCTTTACCTTAGACCTATCTACCAGTTCTAACATGGTAGGAGTAGAAAGTAAGTCAAAGGACCCTATGTGAGACAGTGTCTCCATGGTCATCAAATTTATGGATGCACCTAAACTGATTAGAGTGTTTCTTATTGGATACCCATTAATAAAGGTGGTAACCATAGGGATCCCAAGGTCTGCTTAATTCTCAGTAACAAATCCAATAGACATAAGACTTGCAAGTTTTCCACCTGCTTGAATTGTAGAAGGTTCTTTCTTCTGTCTCTTTCGTTTATTAGTACATAGCCCCTCACTATTTTGGCATAAATAGGGATATCCTTAATTTCTTGCAGTAATGGGATCTTAATGCATACATTTCTAAGTTCAGACACAAGATCGAACTCGGGTTGTTTTATTTTCATCTAACCTCTCTAGAAAAGGAGGTTGGACTGTATGAGACGAGGAAGTTTCTTGTGACTTTGGAATGATTTTTTCAGTTGGTTCTGGTGTGGTTTCTAATTTAGGTGTATCTAGAGTGTCTTCCTCTATAATATCTTCAATTTTTCTGCGCTGAGTCCACTTTTCCTGATCTGAGTTTGCTTTCCTGCAATGATACAGGAAATTACTACAACACGGGAACGAAAATTTCCTATGGAGGTTGTGGTGTAATACAATAGGTAGGAAAAGTGGGATAGGTGGCCAATCCAATATTATGAGTAGATTGGACCACTTTATTGTTGAGATTGGGTATTGGCTGGGCAAGAATTTGTGTAGGTCGTGGTTCATTTGGTGGGGCAGACAACTGAAGTTGCTGCTGTTGTTCCTGACCCATTTTCTATGGCATGGGTTGTGGTGGATAAAAGTTTTGAGGGGGGTAATTTAATGTAGCAAGATAAGGAAAACTCCCCTGCCAAGGTTATTGTGGAGGCCAGGGCTGCTAGGGAATTGGAATGTTCCACATCTGATTCTGAGCATAAGGAAATTGAGAATGTTGTTGTGACATGCATGTAGGACGTGGTTGCCATGGTTTTTGAGGTGCCATTGCATAGAGTGAATTGACAGCTTCCTGAGCTTCTATATATGATGCTTTAATATCTGGAAGAGAAGGACATTGATCAGTAGAATGACTAGCCTCACAAATTCAACATACCTCTATACTGTATGTAGGACATTCCCTCAAGGGATGTTTCTTCCTATTCTTGGAGCAAAACACAACCAAGGCTTTCTCCACTTCCTCTTGCTTCTTAGCCTGTAAAACATCTAATTGTGAAGACAAAGTGCTAAGAATGTCAGTTTTAAAATTTTCAAATAAGTTTCCCATTTCAGCTTTGGTTACCCCAACCACTGCAACTGATTGAGTGAATCTAGAAGAGGTATATCTTAATCCTTTTCCAACCTTATAATTTCCCCTCGAATATCTTCGACACAACTCACACACATCATCATAACTCAATTTTGATACATCACCTACTTCCATCAAGTTCAAAACCTCGAGAGATTATGTTCTTATGGCTCTTAGTAAGATTGTCCTCATGGTTTCATTGATCAGTTGGTCCATCTTGGGTCTTTTCAAATTGTACTAGAATCTTTCAAGGAAGTCTTCCAAGCTTTCTTCCTCCTTCTGGGTCACGCCAAAGATTTCTTCCCTGATTTCCATGTTCTTACAATAATCCTGGTGCTTTTTTAGGAACACCTTATTCATGTCATCCCATGTCGAAATGGAATTCACAGTTAATCCCATGAACCATATGAGAGCTGCATATTTTAATGTGGTAGGAAACAACTTCAAGTTTTGAGCATTTGAAGAGTAATCGTAGCTCCTGCACAATACATCAAACTCGAATAAGAAAGCATCATGATCTTCACTAGAGGTACCACAAAAATTAGGCGAAGCAGAGGGGGAATGTTTTTCATTTGACTGGTCCCAACATAATCTTTGATAGGAAATTGGAATGTAAATGGTTCCCATTCCTTCTCATGATAGTCCCCATCTGTAGTACTAGTACCCTATAAATGAGCCATATTAAACAAAAAATGAGTGGGACCCTAGTAAACTACAGATCCTTCAGAGTCAGTTGTCTGGAACTCTAGTTCTTGAATAGGATTGAAGAGGAATTCTTCTTCAAGCTGGCCACTAAGCAAAGACGATGTCCTCTTAGTAAGAGGAGATTCTTGATGAGCAGAAACTGAGGATTCTCAGTCAGAAATATTCTTCTCCATTGTGGGGGTATTTCTCTGCTTAGGATTAGTTATGGATCCCTGTTCAGAACTATTATTCCTTGGTTCAGATTCCCCTTTGTTCTTTACAAACTTCTTTTTCCCTTCCAGTTTATTAGTGAACTAAGTGGTGCTCACACCACCACCAAAAATAGTTGAAAATTTATATTATAAAAAAAATTCAAAACTTCTACATACTAAACAATCAGGATGTGGCTTTGGCGAATTCTGATCTCCGCAGGTGTGTAGGCCTTACCACACATCTTACCACTTCGACTCCCCTAGTCCTTTAAAAACTTAAACAAAAAGAAATCATACTAAAACACTTTTATTATCATCCCTTAGCACCTCCTTAGCAACAATGCCAAAATGTTTGGGCAAATTATAGACTTATACTTTGAAAACATAAATTATCAACCAAGGGTAAGTAAGCTTATGAGATGTTGTGCAAAATATATGTAGGATAATACCTTAAGTGCTTTCTATTTAAACCATTCATATACACAGCTCTAATGTCTCTTTTCTACATCAACACTTGGAAACAAAGGCTATTGAGTGGATCCAATCATCCCTCTACAACTCTTGATACTGTTGATGTTGATCAAAAAAGATAAAAGACCAAACAGATAGTCATAAAAATCAAGAAGCTAAAACCTTATTAAATGATTCCAAACGCATTTATCAAATAAACTTCTTTATCCAGCCATTTCACATATGCTGCTAAAATTCAGAAAAGATAAACAATTGTTGTGCAAATAACTTATTGATGCATAAAAATAATAAAAAGAAATACAAATATTGTAACTAATGGAGTTGCGAGCAAAGGGGGCCCTCCCTTACTCACAACCCCTCTACTATTAAAGGAGTTTACACAAGGAGATCAACATAACATATAACTTTTTATTAATCTAAAAAGTATTACAAAGATGTACAAGTCTGATATGTTCGACTGACCAACCCCCTTGATAATGAAACATAATGAAATTTATACAAGTTCAAAGGCATATGGTTGCCTGAATTAGGAAAACTACTATGATGTAACTACTTGCTATCAATAACTAAACAAAATGACAAAATAGCTTTGTTGAGTTTGATCGATTACTGAAAGTATGGATCAAACTAATTTTGTTACATTGCTAGAGATTTTTCCCAAAACGAACATCGAGAATAGGACTAAATATCTAGGTGTTTTCAATGATGACGTTGAAGTAGCCAATAGGACAATGTCTATGTAGGTGGATTTCCTCATAAAATCCATGTTCTCGTTATTCTTGAAACTAAGTGGAACATATCCAACCACCGATTCTACAACAGGAAATCTGGGTGGTTAAAGGAAATCCACATCTACAGGAAATCGCAGAGTGTATGCAGGAAATCAGCGACCACGACTGTCTATAGGAAATCATGGAGTTTCTTCAAATCATGACTAATCTACATAAGATTTCGATTAGTCAAACTTGATAATTCGATTAGGAAACGATTAACTTCAAGAAACACTTAAGAACAAGGTAAAATAATAGTTTTCAAGATGACTTGCATACTGTGAGCACAAAACACCCTTTTGGTCAAAACTTAGGTAATATAGGCGAAATAAGAGTAATTAGGAGTCAAAAAGAGTTCAAAAAAGGGGCAGCAAGGTCTTAGGAGGCTATCAAAAATTGAGCAAAAGGGGACTCAATAATAATAATAATAATATTATTATTTTCTTCATTCTTTTGATAAGTACATCTCAAATACATTTATTAAGATTGAACCTAGTTACATATTTCAACATAGGTATAGGTGCACAGGATGTGGACTATCATCTCTCAATAGATGGCTTGATCAAATTTAGGGATAGGATATATTTGGTAGGGAGCGGTGAGATCAAGAAGATTATCTTGAGGGAGTTTCATGTGAAAACATATTCATGTCGCCTAGGCTACCAAAAGACATTGACAGAAGGAAAGAAGTTCTATTATTGGTCAAATATGAAGAGGGATGTGGTAGATTTTTGGATTGTCAATGGGTAAAGGAAAAGTGTAGGCATCTAGGTGGACTACGACAGCTGATTCCTAATCTAGAATGGAAATGGGAGGTCATATCCATGGATTTCATTACAGGTTTTCCGAGGACATTTAGATAGCATGACTCCATCATGGTTGTGGTGGACATATTGACTAAGGTAGCACACTTCATTCCAGTGAAGACTACATATTCAAATGGTTATGTGGTACAGGTGTTCATCAAAGATGTGGTCGGATTGCATGGTTTTACAAAGAAGATTGTGTCAAACATGGATGCAAAGTTCACTTCCATGTTTTGGAAGGCGTTGTTTGCAGGTATAGGTACAGAGTTGGCCTTCAGTACAACTTATCATACATAAATAGATGGACAGACAGAGAGGGTCAACATAATATTGGAGGATATGTTGAGGATGTATGTGATGCATCAACATAGGAGATGAGAGGAGTACCTTCCGTTGGTTGATTTTGCTTACAATAATGATTACCAGGAATCATTGGGGATGAGTCTGTTTGAGGCATTGTATGGGCGCAATTGTAATACTCCCATCAATTGGAGTGACCCCATGAACAAGGTATTGATTGGATCAGACATATTAGTAGAAATGGAACAGGAAATGAAGGTAATCAAGAAGAATCTAAAGTAAACAAAGGATAGGCGGACAATTTATGTAGATCGAAATTTAAGGAGTTTCAGGTTGGATAACACGTGTACTTTTGCATCAAGCCAAAGAAGAACTCCTTGTGGTTTGGATCGTGTGCCAAGTTGGCACCTCAGTTTTTTGGACCTTTCAAGATACTTGAAAGAATATAACTAGTAGCTTATCAATTTACACTTCCTGTGACATTGAAATTCCATGATGTTTTCCATGTGTCATTATTTAAGAAGTATGTTAAAGATGTTGATCATGTGATTGACTAGTCTATATTGCAGGTGGATCCAGATGGAGAATTTCAGCTGGAACCTAAGTATATTGCAGAGAAAGGTGTTCATGCTTTAGAACCGAGAAATTGAGCGGGTTAAAGTGCAATGGAAGCACTTTCGGCCCAATGAAGCTACATGGGAGATGCATGTAAGATGTAGGCTATGTATCCTTCTTTATTCACTGGTTGAGCGAATGTCATTGATATATGATTTGGTATATGTTTTGACTATAGGTTTGATGTGATGTTTTGGTATATGTACATATGTATATAGATGTAAATAGTGCCATGAGATGTGATATAAAGCTCCAATAAGCGGTATGGGGGTCATTTCAATATGATTGTTATATTATAATGTTGTCATCTTGGTTTTCTTCCCAGTAGGTTGATCATTGTAAATATTGTCATGAGATAAGTTATAAAGCTCCATGGGCAGTATGTTTTTCTTTCAGCAGTCTTGTTGGTTTTAGGTGTCATTGAACATCAAGGACGGTGTTCCCCCAAGGGGGACGGTTCTGTAATAAAACTCCATGTAATAAAAGTTAATAAAGGAAAAATAATAACCACAGTTATGGGAAACTTATTCCAAGTTGAATGTTTGGCAAAACATCCTAGTGTGGGTGTTGATTTGGTTTATTATGGCTAAGAAAACTGGCAAAGGCAATAGAAAAGGATTTGGAAAGGCGTAGTGGCATTTTTGGCAATTTGTTTATGAAAATAATGGAAATTAGGAGAATAGGAAGGTGAAAGGTCATAGGTTTCATGTGAGGAGGAAAATGAAGGAAAATAATTGGAAAATTGAAGAAAATAGAGGCCTCATTAATGAAAAGGCTTCTAAGGATCAATTCATGGCTTTGGGTCAATTCAGTTTTGGATTTATCTCTCTATTCTCTCTCTCTCTCATACTCATGGACAATTAGATTTTTCTTGGAGAACTTTAGCATTGGATCAAGAAAGGAAGATAAGGCAAAGACAAAGAAAAGATCAAGCAATGAAGAGTAGGATCAAGCATCTACATCGAGTTTACTTGCAGGTATCGATTTGCAAGTGTGATTTCCTTTTTAGATTTGGCATGCATGGTTATGCATGTGTGTTCTTGGTTCTCTTATTTTCACGGGCATAGGTTTTTCCAGCTGTGACATTGTTCTTCAACCTTACCTTTCCATTTCCGAATATCCTGGTGTGATGGGGTTCTCATGTTTTGGTTGAGTTGCATTTCTGGATGGATTCAAAGTCGAGTGAGGTGGATCTCTGAATGAAAGATTGCATGGCCTAGTGATCCTTGAACATGACTGTGGATTATGGTAAATCCACTGGCATAATGACAACTTAACCGGATTGTGGGTTGTGATAAAGCTAGGTATTGTGTGCCTCAGTGGGCCTAGGAAACCTTGACCGGTGAATGGAGGGATATACAACAAATCCTAGAGGTGGTTGCCCTTGATCAAACCTAGGAATATTTTCCGATGAATGGTGGGATATACGGTAAAGCCTAGAGGCTGGTGTTTCGATTATGGCCGATTATTCCATAGATCAGACTGTGGATTGTGGTAAAGCCTAGAGACTAAGAGATAGGAAAATTTCTCATAGTGTCCATAGAGAAATCTAGTGGTATCCATGATTATTTATGGCCTAGTGAGCCAGTGAGGATTACAGTAAAGCCTGATTCTATTGATGAGGTTGAGGTGGTTTAGCCTCGGGAAGCTATTGTTGGTTCTTTTGGTTTGAGTCTGAAATTCATGTTTGGAATATGGCACGAGGGTGATTGGCTGAAGAGAGATTTGGCTTAGCCAATCTATGGTCAGGTGGAACATGGTATTCCCATACCGGGTTGGCTTTTTCATTCATTAATAAGAGTTCCTTCTCCTTGGTATTTCATGTGTAAAAGTATTGTATTATATGTGGCATTTATGGTTGTTGTATCCTCATTAATTTTGTTTTTTATATGCTGGTTATGAATATGTTTTATAACAGTGAAAATGTATGGTTCTCATCATGTTTTTATTTGTAAATTATTGAGAAATGAAAGTATGACCTAAAAGACGATAATGTAACTAATGTGATAAGGCATCAATGCTTCTTAGTGATTCTTAGATAAGTATAAGACCCATATGCTTGGATTTGTTATTATGACATGTAGAATGCATATTTATGACATGTTTGACAAAATGCACGTCATGGCTAGTAGGGGTTCAGTCAAGTCTTTGTTCAAGAATTTGCATTGGCATCATTTCCTTTATGCTTATTTTGATTTCTGTAAATTCCGTGAAGTTATGGGAAGTGACTGGGTCCTAGCCTTATAAATTAGCCTTAAATCTCATGGTTGTTGGCACAATACTGACAGAAAAAGGCTACAGTCACACTCAGGTAGGCTCATGGGAGAGACTGAGACCCTCAATCTCTTGGAGGACTTGGAAAGGGAGAAACTGGGGCTTGGGTCCTTGAACTGTTGAGTTTCCTCGGGGGTTGGTCACCTGGAAAGGTGGGGTAGCTCCTAAAGGTTCTATAGGATGTGTGGATGGTTAGTTTGGTTGTGTTTTGTCGGTTCCACTTCCTTAAGGTGACCTATGAGGTTGAATCAGATCATAGTAGCCTCTCGTCACATGTTTACTCCAGTTGGATGGTTACTTGGGTAGATGTGGGAGGAGGGTTTTACACTTAATTACCTTGACCTAAGCTCAAACCTATAACTCTTCAATGCAATTCCTACATGTGCTTACTTTGTGAATTGGGTAGAAAAAGGAACATCAGGCCTTACCTTAACTTGGACCTTTGGACAAAAAGTCCTAGACTTGTGGCATAATCCTTCTAACCTTGTGGAAAAGAAAAATTCTTGAACTAGTTACATATCTTGGATAAAATGTGGATTATTTCGGATTAATTGTTCAGGCCCGTGACTAAGAATCTTTAACATAATTAAAGATTTGTGTTTAGAATTTGTGTTGAGTCATTGTTTGATGAACCACTTGCATAAGCTCTATTGAAGTAACTTGGAGGGAACTTTTTAGTTTTAATGAATATTTTAAGATAATATTTGAAGCAACCGTGTTGACGTTTAGAATCTTTTGAAAGCATTCTTTGAAGATTTGTCAGAACTGAACGAGAAGGGTTGTTGTAGAAAAAATGTTGGAAGTTTTTATTGAAGTCATACTTTGGGATCTCTTGCAACTAGTCCCTTTGGGCATCTGATAAAAACATTATTGAAGACCTAGAGTTGTGGTTATGAAGAAGCAACAAAATTGAAGTCCTCATGAAGTAGCCTAGAATTTTTTGGTGCATATATGAAGATTTGTTGAGACACATATTAGGCAATTGATGCAGTAGATTTTGGAGATATACATAAACCATTGTTGAAGGTGATATTGAAGGTTTTTATTAGGGCTTATTGAAGAATCTATTGGAGCCCTGAAGCATCACTAAAACCACTTTGAAGAACATAAGCAGAGGGTTGGAACCCTAGAGGACTGGAGTCCTCAAGAAGACTGGAGTCCTCAAGAAGACCACGTTGGAGCATTCCCCAAAAGAGAGGGTTGGAGTCCTTAAGAAGACCAAGTAGGTGCTTGGTGAAGTAAAGGGTGGAGCCTGGTTGATTTGAATATTGGAGTCTTCATCTAGGGTTGGAGCCCTAAAGAATTAGTGTACAAATTGGAATTTGATTAATTTAAAAGAGGATTGGGGTTCTCATTGTTTTTATTAATAAATTTATTCTTTTGTATATATATATTTTATATATTATATATATATCATATATATATATATATTATATAATGTTTTGTTTTTAAGTGATCTTAACTGGTAATAAATAACGATTATAAAAGGAAATATTGATTCACCCCCCCAATATCTCCAATAGTTAGCATATGCTTAATCTAGTAGAGGTTTGTAACGGTTCTGATATTTTTTTAGGTGAATTGAGCACCTCCATCCTTGACAATTTTCTTGGGTATTCCAAATATGACAAATATATGTTTGTGGATAAATTCTACCATCGCTTGTTCTAGAGCAGTTGGGATTGCTTTCACTACCATCCCCTTTGTAACACAGTTTTTGCAAACCAAGGTGTAGTATTGTTGCTGAGATAGAGGGTTTATAGGCCCTATAAAATCAAAGGCCCACTTCTCAAAAGGCTCCACCACTACTTGAGATTGTAGAGGCATTTGGTTTGATTGAACCATGCATCCTATCCTTTGGTAGCTATCACACATCTTTACATATTCCTTGGCACCTTGGAAGGCAGTGGGTTAATAGTACCAGTAGTGAAGTAGTTTATATCCCATTCTCTTGTCTATAAGTTGTCCTCCACATGATCCATCATGACATGACTTTTTGATGTCATAAATCTCATATTCCCTCACACTGTAATTGGATGATGTGGTCTGGTCTTGTGTAGAAAATACATCCTTTAATCTAGGAATATTGGTTTCTATGTTGTATGATTCTCTATTGTTCCTTCGGAGACAAGTGTGATGAGAATTTTCGTACATCCAAGTAGTTAAAAATGTCTACAAACCATTGTGTATTAGTAGATACTACAATAAGGTGTTCATGGGGAATAGTGTCCTCAAAGTGGCACACTCCCATCATTCACAAGCCGGGAAAGGAAGTCAATGATGATATTCTCCCTTTAAGGTTTATCCATGATAGTAATGTCAAATTATTACAACAATAAAGATCATCTAGTCACCCTGCCATTCGTGATAATTTTATTTATCAATTCATTTTTATAATAACATGATCAATGAATAATTACAAAGTATGCAACTATAATAATTGAAAAACTTATGAGTAGCATGAATGACAACAATAAACTCTTTTTTTTTGTGATAGTGTAATTTAGCTTAAGAGGTGCAAGTTTCTTACTAGTAAAGTATATTGCATATGGCTTATGTCGTTCTTCTTATTTTCCAAGTATAACTTCAATGGTGATGTCTGACATATTTGTGAATATATGGAATGATAGATTTCAGACTTGTATGATCCATATCGTTATTCAAAATCCTTTTCAGATTAATCACATCATTGATTTTGAATCAATGTTTAGAACCATATACTTTGGTTCATCCTCAGGGCAACGAATGGAAAGGACCAATTTGGTACCCTTAGGATAGTTGTGATAGTTAAATTTTATTTTAATACTTCAAAATTTCTCTGGTGCCTATCAGACCAATTGAATTCAACACTCTTTACCAGTAATAAGAATAGTGGACATGTAATTTTTATGAAGTTTCCAATAAAATGTCTATAATATCTAACCTTTCCTACAAAAAATCTTATCTCTTTCTGTAACACCTTCCTCCCACACTTACCCAAGATAACTGATCTACTAGGGTAAATATGTGACAATGAGTTATTATGATGTGATTCAACTCCCCAAGTACAATTAAGGAAGTGGAATCAACAAACCAAAACCAAACTTACCATCCTCGGGAGCTACAAGACCCCCAAAAGTTAACCAACCACTCCAAGTGCCCACCCCCTGAGTTAACATGATTTTTAACTGAATTAAACCCCCATTCGCCCCCATGACAAGCCCTCCATGTGACTCAAACCTTCCAATCGCTCCCATAACAAGGCCTCCATGCGACCGCATAATTTTTCAGCTAGTTATGTGTCAACGACCGTGGGATTTAAGTCACGTTTTTAGGGCTAGGACCTAGGCCTCTGCCCATAACTTAATGCAACTCTCAAAAATTATAAATAATAAGAAGACAAGGCCTCTAATGCAAAACTTGAATAGGGACCTGACATGAATCATCCTAACCATGACAAACATTTCGTCAAACACATCATGAACATGAAATATATAGGTCATAATCACATATCTCAACATAAGGAGCTCATACTTGTCTGAGACTCGTCAAGAAGGTCGTATGTGTTCTCACCATAGCTGAAATATCATCTATTAGGCCATTCATTCATTAAAATTTCATTTACTAATCAAAACATGATGAGAGCCATAACTTAAGTTTTTAAAAAAACCATGCGTATAACCAACCTATAACCAGATAAAAAATAGTAATAGAACATCCATCATAGACACATAATATCAAGTACATTTACACATAATACACAAGAGGAAAAGAGCTCTCATTAACATATGCATAAGCTAACCAAGTCAGGAACTTCCACGTACCACCCAACCATATATTGGGTTGAACCATATCTTCTAAACAAAACATGATGAAAGCCATAACTCAAGTTTTTAAAAAAACCATGCGCATAACCAACCTATAACTAGATAAAAAAAAGTAATAGAACATCCATCATAGACACATAATATCAATTACATTTACACATAATACACAAGAGGAAAAGAGCTCTCATTAACATATGCATAAGCCAACCAAGTCAGGGACTTCCACATACCACCCAACCATAGATTGAGTTGAACTTGTTATCACTCAGATTTTCCTAGAAGTTGTAAGAAGAGGAGAGGGGTCCGAGGTAACCACAAACCAACTTTTGAGTACAAAATATAGCCAATTTGTACCTAGAGAGGGCTCTCTCTTTAAGATTTAGCTTTGTTTTATAAGGTTTTAGGCTAATTATTAGAGCTTTGGGATTTTGATTGAGTTTGTTGGTGAAATTCAATAGCAGATGGGTATTACTGAATATTTCAAGCCATTGGGCTAATGGAGTCAAAAGAAGATGGCTCAACTGGATTTGGTTTCTTTGCAAAGGATGGCTTCACAGGGCAATATAGCTGAACAGGGAGCAAATGATAACTTGAAAGGATGAGATGGGCTCAAAAGTGAAGAAGGGCAATTAAGGATCCTTCCACATGTCTTGAGAAAAGGGAATTTGGATGATCATCAGTAAAAAGCAATTAAGGATTTCTTACTAAATGACTTAAATGATAAACTAAGAAGCAGGAACAATTAAGATTTCCTTGCTTATCATAGTTTAGAAGAAAACATTAAGAATAAAAATGATTGAAAATAGATTGCACTTAAGCACTTTCTGAATTAGGCTTTTTCGTTTTAATATTCAGATATGGAACATAACTGAAATATTTAAACAGGAAAACAATAACACATGAGATATAAAATACTTATTTATCTGATGTATTGCACTTGAATCCTGTGAAAAGTCTTTTGTATCAGTTCTACATCCAGTCAACCATGCAAGATTTGGTCCAACAACACTATTCCAAAGTAATCAGTTTTACAGTAATGTCTAAGAATCCACCCTCAATACTCTGAATGAGGGAGTATTTATACAAAAATTTTACAATAAAATATCTCGCAACAAAGAGAGATATATTCTAGGGTGACTAACTATAAGTTACATGAAAATAGAGACAGATGGTCTCGTAGATAGAAGATAAAGTAAACTAATGGCTTGCTATCCCTGCTTTTGTGAATGTGCTGGAGGCAGGCCCTAAGATGAGGCACCTTTCTGTCTTGTAAATCCATGTTGGCTGTTTTGCTTTTTACTTTCTCACTGATACACTTTGACTTGTTCTGATACTCTTTACCTATTTTATCTTTGTTCACCTACTTTTACCCTCATTGGCTGTAGTAAATAATGCAAATTTACTTTTTCACCAAGGATAAATTTACAAAATATCTAGCATTTATGCCCACCATTTTTCCTGCGGTATTCTAGTGCTTTGGAGTTTCCTGAGGATTTCATCAGTCTCAGTGTACTTGAAAAAAGTAGGCTGAATTGCAAACAAATGCTTTAACTCATGCTCAACATAGAAAAGGTTCTCTAGACTGTCACAGATAACTCTGCCTGTAGGCAGTGCCTTTGGCGCCGATGTACTGGTTGATGAACTTGCCTGATTATCTGCATATTGATCCAATTTGTCAACATAATCTATATGCCTCATTAATTTATCATTGATAACTAAAGGACTGGGTAGCCCTTTGTTATGTAAAATATTAAACTTATCCATGAAAGCATTGATCTCTTCCTGCATGTTTTGGCATCTTCTTTCCAAATTTTGCATTAGAGACCTTTTAGTCAACACCTTCTTGACTTCTAGAATAGTCCCTGTTCTGTCTTCAATGCCAATTTATTCTAGCTGATACTTGTTCTTACTATTCAAAAAATTTATAAGCCTAGTGGCTTCTTCAGGCATCCTTCCTAATTCTTCCGTTGTCCTCCAAATTTCTTCTAGTGCTACCTTTACTAAATCAATCTGTTCAAATATTATTTGTATTGATGGCCAAACATCATTTATTGCCTGAGTGATGTTGGTCCAAAGAATCTTCTTGATGTTTGCCAAGGGTTTGTCAAATGTGAGGTCTTTTTTAATGACTTCACCTTTTGTTCTAACCCTTTATTTTCTCTCACCTTTTCTGCAAAATTTATCTTTGAAAGGTCATATCTCTATTTTAAGGTAACATATTTTTCTTTTACCTTTTGCAACTCTGAAACTTGCAGCTTCATCTCCTCCATTGATTTTATCAATTCCTTTGTACTTAGACCTAAAGTTCCTACTAGTGCTATTCCTATACCTATAACTGCTTCAGCTATGGCCATATGGACATTGGGTGCCAGAGCCATTGCAAGTGTTGAAAGGACTGCAGTGGAGACCACGGGTATCACATTTGGTGGCTAGGAGGTCGACTCTCCCTGCTTACTTTTGATTGATCTTTCTAACTCTTGCTCGATATCGTTCAGTCGTTCATTAAGCTGTAGGAGAAAGTCCGTAAGCTCCTCTTCAGACTTCTTCTGAATAATTTCTGCAGTTTGTGGATGTCTGGATGGGGGTAATTTTAGCTGCTTTCTCAAGGCAGCTATGTCTTCATCTTTTTTCTTTATTAAGGCTTCTGCAGCCTTCACATCCTTTGGATTATGTCCTAATCCAATTACTGACTCTTCCGAAGATTTAATTTTGTTATCCTTAGCCTGTGAGGAGGCTCTCTCCAGTTGTAATTTGGCAGTTGTATTATTTAGAGAATTCTCTAGTCTTTGGGCCATCATAGCCTTACCTGTCAAAGTTGAATATATCATTTCTCCTGTTTGTCTGTGTAGCTCAATTTGATCCAAGGGATGAATATCTTTGGCTATGACCTCAAAATTGGTTTGAAGATAATCTACAGCTGTTTGAGGCTTCTGCACTTTAGGTTTGAAGAGGCTCATTTCTATCTTGCCCTCCTTGATGTCATAGGCTGACATCAACCTGTTCTGATTAGTGGGATCCATTTTCAAGTATTGATTGTAAACCTGGACTCTTAATGGCTCATTCCTGGCTTTTATATCTTTGAATTTATTTTTAAAATCCAGATTCTCATTTCCTGGGGGCTTAAAGGATGATACTTCCATGCTCTGTTGTCTTTCTAGCTCCTGCCTCTGTGAGCTAGAAGGTGTCCAACCTACTGGGAAAGTCTGGTGACTATCCACACCTTCTCTTCTTTGGCTGTCTGTGGTTTCTTAAAAAATTTCCTCTTCTGAATGAGGATTTAGCCTTTTCCTTTTGGCACCAGGCTGGTCTGATAGGCCACTAGCAGGGGTAGCTACTTCCCTGTCTCTCTTTTTGTTCTTTTCCTCGTTTAGAGGAGTCTACAAAATTGGGGGTTCTTCCATATTGACTTGAGCTGGGGGAGCCTGTGTTTGAGCCTGCTCTTGAGAAGTTTTAGGCTGCTTAGACATGACTGATTGTTCTGTTTCTTGGGTGCTAGTCTCTGGTCCCTTTCCCTTGGATGTCCCTGAGAGTGGTGTGCTGGTATCCTGTGAGTGCCTCTGAGAGGTTTTAGCTGTAGAGGCACTGATCTCTGATGCTGACCTTTGAGACGTTTCAAACTATACCTGTCCAAAAGAATCAAGTTCAAGTGTTTTTTCAAGATCCTTCATTACATTCTCTATATTGACCTGGTCAGTATCAGTTTCCACTGAGGTACCTTCCCTCCATTCATCCATGTTGGAAAATTTTTCAATCTCTGGAATTTTGTGATGTATGTAAGGTGATAGTTTGTTTTAAATCCTTCTATCACAAATGAAGCTTTGGGGATCGTAAGGAAACCAACTGAAAATATTGTGTAGTTTAAGTTGATCTTCTAGAATTTTATCTGCTTCTTTCCATGCTTCCCTATTGTTGCAGATGAAAGGGCCTAGTTGGTTCTTGATTCTAAGTTGTGCTTTCTTTTTGGCTTTGTGGAAATGAATCAACTCTGAATTTATCATTTGCCTGAAATATTTCAGTGCAAACAGTCTCATTGGAACATATCTGGGCAGCTTGAATGGAGAAAGCTCACATCCATATATTCTGATTTATGTATGGTTCTGGTATAAATACCAGTCACCTACTTTGTGTTGTTTGGAGAGCTGAAGGATCTTCTTAATGTCACCACTGATTTTAGGAAGTGAAACCCCTGTTAACAAGGTAGTAGCTGGATGGACAAACTGATCAATGAACTAATTATAGGAGTAAGGGTTGGATGGACATTTATGAAAGATGGAAGTGCAAAAGATGAAAGACCTTGGATTACCCTTGGTATCCAGTTTTATGATAGGAAATGGGAAATTATCTGACTGATAATAGAGCATGAGGTGATATATTAAGGTGGTATATTTAAAAACCCTTTCATTCTCTAGTCTTATGAACTGGTCATGAATTTTATTAGCAATAAATGAGGCATAATCGTACTCAATAGTAGGAGGTTGGCTAGGGGCAAAAATAGACATCAATACTAGGGTTAACTCATCTACATACTCACTATTGTTGAATCCCATAACTGCAGATATCATATCAACAATGAGTTTACCCATATTAGTGAAGAAAACTGACCCATAAGGAGGAGGACTTGTGGTTTGATATTTCTCTTGTATAAAAGTCTGATAGAGACAATTGAGTTCAGATGGGGACATTTTGGTAGATTCTTCAAGTAAATTTATGATTGAAATAGGATTGAGGGTTTGACCTGAGTGAAATTGGATCATTTTATTGATTGACTCAACAGTTATTGGGAAAATCACTGTTTGGCTGGGAGACATAACTGCTTTGCAGATGGGGTCATAGTTGGCATGGCATTGATGAATTATATCTGGAAAAATATGGACATAGGGAAGAAAGTATATGGGAAGATTGGATTCCCATAGTCTTATGACATCACGACCATTCAAGTAGTTATCTCTACATTGACAAAAGACTTTGAGGGGATTTTTATCAGTGGTACTGACTAAGTCTTTTATCTGGAAGTCCTTATCTGTGAGAGGCAGATAGTCTAAATCTCGATGAGGAGCATTGATGGGTGCAACATTCAAAGCTATCGGGGTTTCCATTTCTGGTTCTTGTGGATTAAGAAAGGGAACTGAGGTTTTCTCTATGAAATGAGCAAAGCAGAGGGTTTGGGGAACTTTAAATGACGAAAGTAATAACTGAATTATAATGATTTTGGGCCCTTTTCGTCAATTTACAGTGGAAAATAAGTATGTGCAGGGTTTTTATCGGGAATTGGGTAAATACCTATTTTTTTTAGATATCATTTTGGGATTCAACTGCGTTAAGTAAGTCATTCAAACGTATGACCATTTCCATAAGAGGTAGTCGTAACTGACTAATTTCTCATGATTTTTGAATAGTTCACTTAGCACTCATTGCATCGGGTGATGCTCACAGGGGTGAAGAAGTGGGATTGAAACTAGTGAAATGTGGAGAACGAATCACATAGTAGTTACGACTACCTCTCATGGAAATGGTCATACGTTTGAATGACTTACTTAACACAGTTGAATCCCAAAATCTAATATAATGCACTGCGTAATCCCCCATACTTAAATTCAAAAAGAGTCAAGGGATCTCTAACTTGAATGGTTCATGAGGCACAATACTTGCTAAGGTTTTGCAAATGGGGTAGCAAGCTAAGTGGGCTTGATTGTGGAAGAAACTCCACAGTTAAGCGCGCTTGAGCCAGAGGAGTTCCAGGATGGGTGACCTCCTGGGAAGTGCTGGTTACCGGGTGCAAGCCCCGGAAGTGATGATTGATGCTATGTGATTCGTTCTCCACATTTCACTAGTTTCAATCCCACTTCTTCACCCCTGTGAGCATTACCCGATGCAATGAGTGCTAAGTGAACTATTCAAAAATCATGAGAAATTAGTCAGTTACGACTACCTCTCATGGAAATGGTCATACGTTGAATGACTTACTTAACGCAGTTGAATCCCAAAATGTATCTAATATAATGCACTGCGTAATCCCCCATACTTAAATTCAAAAAGAGTCGAGGGATCTCTAACTTGAATGGTTCATGAGGCACAATACTTGCTAAGGTTTTGCAAATTGGGTAGCAAGCTAAGTGGGCTTGATTGTGGAAGAAACTCCACAGTGAAGCGCGCTTGAGCCAGAGGAGTTCCAGGATGGGTGACCTCCTGGGAAGTCCTGGTTACCGGGTGCAAGCCCCGGAAGTGATGATTGATGCTATGTGATTCGTTCTCCACATTTCACTAGTTTCAATCCCACTTCTT
>APFE031179898.1:2631-21786 GCA_000404065.3 Pinus taeda
GATCCATGATTTGAGGAAGAGCTTGCCTATATAAAGAAAAGGAGATCATTTGGCTTGAGCATGTTTTGGGTTGAACATCTTATGAGAGCTAGATTTGAAATACTATGATCTCTTGGAGTAATGTCTAGATCTAAATAAGGCGCAGTGTGGAGACACCACAGAGGCGCCACAGAAGGCGCAGTGCGGAGACGCCACAGAGGCGCAGTGCGGAGGCACCACAGAAGGCGCAGTGCGGAGGCGCCACAGAAGGCATAGTGCGGAGACACCACAGAGGCGCCACAGGAGGCGCAGTGCGGAGGCGCCACAGAAGGCACAGTGCGGAGACGCCACAGAGGCGCCACAGGAGGCGCAGTGCGGAGGTGCCACAGAAGGCACAGTGCGGAGACACCACAGAGGCACCACAGGAGGCGCAGTGCGGAGGCGCCATAGAAGGCGCAGTGCAGAGACACCACAAAAGGCGCAGTGCGGAGACGCCACAGGAGGCGCAGTGTGGAGGTGCCACAGAAGGCGCAGTGCGGAGGCACCACAGAAGGCGCAGCTGCAGAGGTGCACGGCACCACAGAAGTCGCAGCTGCAGAGGTACGCGGTGCCACAAAAGGCACAACTGCGGAGGTGCACGGTGCCACAAAAGGCACAGGTGCGGAGGTCAGTGGCGACACAGAAGAATAGTGCGTACTTGTACGCAGGCATTACATGGGTGAAGCTGCGTACTTCTCTTGAAATCAAATTAGCTGTCCATGTTTATCCTTGCTGTGTTCTGGGTTTGGTTTCTGGTATTATGATCTGATAACAGCAGTCTGAGAAGTGATTGATTATGTTCTTAATGACTCATCTTCATGTGATCTGATGGACTAGATCTGATTGATGACTCTCATTGTATATGTATTGATCTAGTGATTGGGTGATTTAGAAGGTTGTTTGATTATGAGCTTCAATGTGGTTATTGGGTCCAGTATGAAAATTGGATGAAACGTGGCCTTTCAGATTATGTGTTGTGCTTAAGTGTATCCAGTATGAAAATTGATGAAACATGGTACTTGGAGGAGAGAAGATTGTAGGCCGGCGCATACGTACTAGTACTTAAGCTAGTACAAAAGCAAAGGGGAATATTTGGAGCATTGTAGCAGGTAGCAGCCTGCTTACTAGTAAATGGATCGGCTAGTACAAGAGCAAAGGGGGTTGTAGCTCCCGTACTGGTATAAGACTGCACCAGTACAAATATTGTAAAAGGATTTTCTTATTAAGAAGAAGATTGAGATGACTTGCAGCAGGTGGTTTTCTCCCGCATTGGGTTTCCACCTTATATCATGGTGTTCATGTGTGTGCCTTATGTGTGATGATCTATTCTATGTTACTGCATCTGTTAACTGATAATATGGTTGATAATGTTCTAATGCACTCATTGAAGATCAATTAACCTAATCATAAGAAGTTGTGGAAGTAGCATATATGAATCAGAGTTTGGAAATGAAAAAAGTTTTATTAATGTGATAATACTGGTTCACCCCCCCTCTCAGTATTATTTCCAACAAACTTCCCACTGCTTCTCCTCGACTACTCAGTCACTTCTTCCCACTATAGTCTTCCTACGCTGCTCCAATCAAAGCTAACATAGGGTAGGTGGGCTACCACCTATCACCATCGAAAGGTGCTTCTCCAATGATGAACACATGCTATAACAAATTTTTCCTCTAGTTGAGCAGACCTATGAGATCCAACAAACTGCCTCTCTTAGGCCTACACTTGGTCCATTCTCATACTACCCTCCAACATACCACGAGTATCCAATACATGTTGTAGGATCTGCTCACTAGTTAGGGAATCCAACCACTGTGATTACCCTTCCTTTTGGTTGTGAGCAAACTCCACAAATTTTCCTCTTCTAGGACCCCAATCATGCACCCTTCCTCCTTGAATACATTCACTTCTTCTCTACAAAAAACCTTGGATCTGAGCAAGAATCCTCTTTTGTTATGCAACCATCTCCCAAAATAGAAGAAAAGATAGATCAATGACTTCAAAATCGGCCTCTTCGAGGGAGAAATTTCCTTTACATTACACAAACGAATAATTCTTTGATGATACAAATGACAATACATCCTTTCTATATATAGGTGTTTAAGGGGTCCCAATACAATGAGAGCCTATGTATAAATAATATTGTAGGGGCACAAAAATAACAATGGAGGGATTCTATGGGGCACAATAATAACAACATGGGGACTATATGGGAAAAATATTATAATAAGGGGGTTGTACTAATAACAATAAGGGGTTACACTAGTAGTATAGGGACCTAACGTGCCCCTCTCCTTCAAAAAATGTTGTCCTCAACACTTGAGTAGTTATGGATGCTTCTGTAAAATTCTCATCCTCCCATGTGGAATATCAACAGGTAATTTCTTCCACTTAATGAGATACTCTGAAATTGATTGATTTCGTAGCTGTCGATTTCTTGTTTTTGTGACTGCTTCAGGTTCCAATATGATTTTTCCTTCCTCATCAAGTTCTAGAAATATTGTTTGAACTAGGATCATCTCACCTATAATGTTCTTTAAGCATGAAACATGGAAAATTGGGTGCACTTGGGAATATGCAGGAAGCTCCAATTTGTATGCCATATTAACAATTTTTTGTAACACCTTGTACGGACCATAATACCTTGGTGATAATTTATTATGCTTCTTAGCTTGCTTGAGGGACATTTGTTTGTATGGTTGTAGTTGTAGAAATACCCAGTCATCTACATCAAATTTTTTTTTGCTGTGATGTTGATTTGCTTGTTGTTTCATTCTATTCTTTGCCAAAGTGAGGTTATCCTTTAAGAGTTTCAGAACTTGTTGTTGATGCTCGATGTGATCTTCCACTGCTTGAACCCTATAATTTTATTTTAAAGATGATGTGATGGATGGTGGATGATATCCATAGAGTGCCATAAATGGAGTCATTTTTCTTGTATTATGGAAGTAATTTTTATACCGCCATTCCTCCATAGGTAACCACTTGACCCATTATGTCTGTTTATCAGATACAAAGAAACAAAGATATCCTTCCAAATATTTGTTCACTATCTCAGTTTGCCCATCAGATTGAGGATGATAAGATGAGCTATGAGCTAATTGAGTACCCAGACAAGAAAATAATTCTCTCCAAAATTTCCCAGTGAGAATGGAATCTCTGTCCCTTACAATAATCTTTGGGTTTCCATGTAGCTTTTCAATTGTTTCCATAAATGCAATAGCAATTGTACTAGATTTAAATGGATGAGATAATGCACAAAAGTGTGCATACTTCGTAAGTCTATCGACTACCACCATGATGGCACTCTTTCCTTCAGACTTAGGTAAATCTGTGATAAAATCCATTGAAACCTCCTCCCAACATTGACTTGGAATGGATAAAGGTTGTAACCGACCTGGGGTCTTAATTGTCTCAACTTTATTTTTTTGGCAAACCAAAAATTCTGCCACAAACCTTTGAATATCAGATTCAAGGCCATCCCAAAAAAATTCCTTCTTAACCCTATGGTAAGTTTTTAAAAATCCTGAGTGCCCTCCTAAGGGAGAGGTGTGCAATTCTAGAAGAATATTTTGTTTGAGTTGGGAATTATTATAGAGGTATAAGTGATCTATGTACCATAACAAATCATTTTTCCATCTAAATGTATCAGATGTACTAGGATCTTGCTACAACTTTTGAATGAGCGCCCACACTTCTTCGTCATTCTTCCATTCATCCCTTGCTTCGTTTATCCAATTTGGTTGGATAATAGAAATGGCACAAAACAATACTTCCACATCCTCATCTTTTCTTGAGAGTGCGTCTGCAACAACATTTTGCTTCCCTTTTTTGTAGATGATTTCAAAACCATAACCCAACATTTTGTGAACCTTTTTTGTTGTTCTTCTAAATATAATCTCTGTTCTAAAAAGTATTTAAGACTATCATGATTTGTTTTTACCTTGAAGTGTATTTCCATTAGGTAAGGTCACCATTTCTTAAGTGTAGATAGTATTGCCAACATTTCCTTTTCATAAATAGATTTGTATAAATACTTTCCTTTGATTGGATGACTTTCGAAAGAAATGGGCATTTCTTCTTGCATTAAAACAACATCAATTCCATTTCTTGAGGCATCAGATTCCACAATAAAGGTTTTTGTGAAGTTTGACGTTGCTAAGACCGGAGCTTGGAACATTGCCTCTTTAAGATGTTCAAAAGCCTGCGTTGCTTCTAGAGTCCAATTAAATGCATATTTATTTAGTAATGTTGTTAGAGCTGTTGCGATTCTCCCATAATTCTTAACAAACTTTCAATAATACCTTGTCAATCCAAGAAATACTTGTAGATGCTTTATGGAGGTGAGAATTTTCCATTCCTTAATGGATTTAATTTTGCTAGGGTCAACCTTAACACCTTCATGAGATACAATATGACCCAAATATTCCACCTCTTATGCTCCAAAGAAACATTTGGAGCTTTTTGCATATAATTGTTTCTCCTCCAATAGTTTGAGCACCCTGTCAACATGATCCTTCCAAGACTTGTTGTAGATTAGTATATCATCAAAACATACTAACACAAATTTTCTAAGGAAGGGTTTGAAAATGGAGTTCATCAAACCTTGAAATGTACAAGGTGCATTGGTAAGGCTAAAAGGCAGGACCAAAAATTCATAATGACCTTCATGAGTTCTAAATGCAGTTTTTGGAATGTCTTCAATCTTCATTCTGATTTGATGATACCCTGAACAAAGATCCAACTTAGTGATGTAAATTGTTCCATGTAATTCATCCAATAATTCATCAATGACAGGAATGAGAAATTTATCTCTAATAGTAAGCTTTTTTAGCTCCCTATAATCCGGACACATGCACCATGATCCATACTTCTTGTGTACCAATACCACTGGAGCAGAGAAAGAACTTTGACTAGGTTGGCTTATACTAACCTTTATCATTTCAGCAACCATATGTTCAATTTCAATCTTTTGGGCATATGTATATTTGTAAGGCCTGATGTTTGGGGGAACACTTCCTGGAATCAAATGAATAGCATGATCATAATCATGAATAGGTGGTAGGACTTTGGAAGTCTCAAATACCTTGGAATGATTGTCCATAACTTTTTGGAGATCTGGAGAAATAGATGATTTCGATGTGGTAACCTCCAGTGAACATAATTGTGCAATTACGACCTATTGTTCTTTCTTTAGAATCTTTATCATGATGATAGAGTTGATTATCTTTCCCAGTTTCCCTATGATACCCCTTAATTCAACTTATGTCATTCCCAATTTTTTTTAAATAGAAGTTCTTGAAAATTAAAAGCTATCGTACCCAAAGATTGTAGCGATTGGACTCCTAATACAATATCAGCATCGCCCATTGGAATGGAAAACATTGAAGTATTCATTGCATATTCTCCCATGGATAGCTTGATATTATGGCACTTTCCAGAGAAATTTATGGTTCCTCCATTTGCAACCATCACTTGACACTCTAGTGCTGGATAAAGAAGCAAACCAATTCCTTGGCTATCTTACAATGAATAACATTATGGGTACTACATGAATCAATTAGCACTATTACCTTTTCTTCTTGATATGTCCTTCTATCTTGAGAGTTCGATGAGTGGTAATTCCTGCCAATGCATTACAAGATATGGTCAGATTCATTTCTCCCTTCTCTAGGGTTGGTTCCTAGTGTATATCCTCTTCTTTTGATGTTTCTTGTTCCTTTTCTATCTATGTAAAATAATTTCTTCTTAGCACACTTATGACCTTTAGTGTATTTGGTAGCACAACTGTAAGAAAGCCCTTTTGCTCTTTTTTCTTGCAATTGTTGTGGTGTCAACCTTGTAGGTTGTGGAAGGATAGGGGAAGCAACACTTCCATCTTTATAGTTGTGAGTGGTAGACTTCCTTGTTGCCATAATTTTGCTTTCAATTTTTCTTGCCAACCTCAATGTCTTCTCCAATGAATTAGGTTCCCAAAGGTGAACCTCATGTTGGATTCTATCCTTTAAAGTCCCTATGAACACATCAGTTATAGGATCCTATGGAATACCTTTTACCCTTATATTAAATTTTTGGAATTCCTCAATGTGCTCCACCATTGAACCCTTTCGTTTGAGATTTATCAATTGGCTAAAGAAGGTGTTTCTTCCTGTATCCTCATAATGTGCTATCTGTTGGTTCTTGAAAATGTCATTCATTTCCATTACACTTTCACTATTATGTCCATTATATCACCTCCATTTCATTACTATGTCACTATATTCATCCTACTTTCATTATCATTGGGTCACATTTATGTTTTTCCAAACTTTATTAATCCTTAGCCTTTTTAAGTGAATTTGTGGTTAAAAATTAGAAAATAATGTGCATATGCTTATACCTAACAAGTGGGTTGAGATTGTTGACATGTGTAGGTCAAAAGGAGGCTTCTAGAAGACCCTTATGTGGCACTCTAAGGCCAAATTAGAATTTGAGTGGAAAGAATCATGGGATCATGAGGATATCTGTCACATCTCCTATTTGTATTGAAACTCTAAGAAGACGGTCTTATCAGTTCCTATTTTGATTAGGACTCTAGAGGTAGAGGGAGAGATTCATGGACTCTCATTAATGAGATGGCTTCTCATCTTTTTGTATAAATAGGAGATCTCTCTCCTTCATTTGTTAGCTTGTTAGTTTTAGAGCTTGTGAGCTTGTGAGTCTTAGTCTTAGCTTGGAGTTTGTAGTTCTTTTTTGATGGCTTTGGAAAGCTTTGGAGAGCTTTGTTGTACTTTGTAATTTTGAAGAATTTGAATAAAGCTTTGATGTTCTCAATATGGAAGGAGATGTGAAGTAGATGTCATGGAGCATATTAGAATGTAAGGTAGAGTAGATTTTATTTTGTAATTTTGCTTTGATTTCATTCATGTATGTCATTTGATTGCTTTTAAGTTTGATAGATTAGATTTTCCATTCATGCAATTTTAATTCATATAAGTGTGTTCAACCAGTTGATTGTAGATTAGTTTTTCTTTACATGTTTTTGCATCAAATAGTGACATGAGATTTGCCTCTCTGCTGACTTTGTTTTTTTAGCTTTTCAATTTCAATTATGCTTTGATTTTAGTCTTATTCATTTGCTTTGTTAGTTAGTTTAGATATCAAATTTCTCATCATTGATGTTATCTCCTAAAGCCATAGCTTAACCCCGAAAAGACTACTTGGCGAGCTATCAGACTATGAATGATGAGATTTGATTTAGTTTTATTTTTCTGCAGTTAGATATCAAATTCCTCATATCATTGACGTTATCTCCTAAAGCCATAGCTTAACCCCGAAAAGACTACTTGGCGAGCTATCAGACTATGAATGATGTGATTTGATTTTAGTTTTATTTTTTTGCAATTAGATATCAATTCCTCATGTTATTGACGTTATCTCCTAAAGCCATAGCTTAACCCTGAAAAGACTACTTGGCGAGCTATCGGATTATAAATGAAGTGAATTGATTTTACTTTTATTAGTTTGCAGCTTTTGATTTGTTTGAGTGCAATAGCTTAACTTTTATTTCTGTATTTAGATAAACAACAGAGATAGTGATTTCATGATCAATAGTTCATCATTTGTTTGATCTGGATAGCAACACGTTTCCATTTTTGTAAAGTATTAATTTCATCACTAGTATGTTTTGAGATCTTTTGAAGTGCTAAGTTTTGGAAGTTACTATAAGGGATATAAACCTTGTCTTGAAATCTACATCCATACTTGACCTTTAAAAGTATTTTTAAGACCTTAGAATAGCAGTTCCTTTTGCATTAGACACTTTAGGAGATCAACAAGAACAAAGCCCCAAAAACAACATAAACTATAAAACAATGAAGTAAGAAAAATGTTAACTAAGCACATATGATGCACCACACTTCATCAGTTTACGATACTCGGATTGATAATTTATGTAGAGCAATTTAAGAAGTTAAATTGACTAGACATTTTTGGCGCCGTTGCCGGGGAAGTGTAATTAGGAGACCTTATTTCTTACATATAAAAAAAAAAAAATAATAATTCTTGAGTATGTTCTCCTCCTGCACTTTGTGTGATTTGGAGGATTAGAAAAAAGATTGTTATGTAAAAAAAAAAAAAAATTAATAATTCTTGAGTATGCTTTCCTCCTGCACTTGTGTGATCTAGAGGATTAGAAAAAGAATTGTTATGTAAAAAAAAAAAGGGAGACAAAATAAACTTCATCATTTCAATTGATTCAAAAAAAAAAAAAAATGAAATCCAACTGCTTTGATAGGTTCAACTATCCAAGATTGACTGGTTATGGTTTGTAGTGGTCCTCAAAACATTGTATCCTATTTTAATAAGATTTTGCAACTTAGTTGCAGAATGTGGCATGATTCCGCAGCTAATTTCAAGGTTTAGCAGGTTACAGGGATCCAATAAAGAAACTGACCACATGGGCATCTCTGGAATTGTCCCGACATGGATCCTATCCTAGTCACCCAGCCCAGATTAATAAAAAATTAGCTTAAGACCTTAGTCAAAGTCCTATTTTTAGCATGTTTTACTTGAAGTCTTTGCTGCCTGAAATTAAAAATCATTAATCCTTCTTATAAAATTTCACAATTTCAGAGAAAAAAAAGAAAACCAATCTATGGCTATCTTCAACCCTAGTTTTCACTGTGGCCTCAATAGAAATTTGCATTCCTGTTTGAAGCTTTGGCCTTAAAACAACCCTATAAAAATCATATAAGAAAAATAAACCTGTAATATAAACAATTTTCCCATCTTTTTGTAGCTTGGAATATCCTCTATTTTTTGGCCTCAACCTCAAATTTGACAGTTGTATTCTGAGCTGTGAAGAGCAAAAGCAATCAGATCATCACCTTCAAAGCTTCTGTCAAACATGCACAAAAATCAGCTGCAAGATTTATTGCAAATAAGCCAATTCTAAGAAGCAACGACAGAAGTAATGCTTTTACTGCAAATAACGTGAAAGGGCTATATCAAAAAAGAATTTACAAACTGCATTACTTGTTTAGACTGTACAAATGTTTCCCAATATGCATATGGATTAGTTGCAATAAGCCGACAGCTGAATGCTTTGGGCTTGATAGATGTGCCATAAATTGATTTGGATAGTAATTTAGCTGAAGCTCTAGACAGTGGGTGATACGATTACTTTACAATATGTTGGTTCTTCTATTTATAATAACAACAAATGATTCAAACATATGCAACAAAAGAAATTCATTTCACAGTCGAATGTAGCAATTTAGAAAAAACACAAAACAGAGAAAAATGTCAAACTTTGAATGCACGATTTGGCCAAACGGAGGTGACTTTGGTAAAAATAAAACATGGATTTTTTCGCCAGTAGGGTCAATTAGATAACCTAGAAATGATTTTAAGAAATGCGTGGTGGTTTGAGAGAATTTCTCGGTTCTCTGAAGCCTCTTTTTGCATGCCGTGTGAGGAAAAACAATGCTTTTTGAACTACTGTGGCCATATTTCGATTTCTTTGACAAATACGCTCAGATCCGATTTCCTTGGCTGCCAGGTCATCCACCGTGTCACTGAATGCATGAGAAAAAAAGAATTTCTATTAAATGAACAAAGAACAGTTTAAACACGGCATGCTTTGGTTGTTTGAGGAAACACGTCTTCCGCCACCCGTCTAATCCTGTTCCGCTACTTCCTATTTGACAGTAAGATGATCAAATACGACACTTCTCCAAGCACCCAGCTAACAACTATTCCTATGCTTGGTGTTTTACTTGCTAAAATATTGGCACAGGTGTTGGTACTCATGGATTTTGTTTTCATTCACAAAATCTGTTCTGTGTATGTGTTTAACTTTATTATGATGTGCTTGGCAGTTTGACCAAACTTTCAGCCAAAAACTCTGCAATGAAACGACCTCTGTCAACCTGTAATCCCATAAAAAGCACTGATCAAGCTCATGACTATTTGCCACTTCATCTTTATCAAACTGCACTTACAGTGAGGTTGGTTTATATGCTTTGGTTTTAAGCAATTTGAGTAAATCAACAATTAGAATACAACTAAATCCAGTTTTTAGAATTCCTTTAATCAGTGGCCTTGAGAACTATGCCTTGGTACCAATTGATCTTGCTACTGATCATACGGAAATTGGAGGATTGCGTGCTGAATTTCAAAACTAATGGTTTATTGTCTTTTCGTTGTGGAATGTAGCCTTATTCCACAGCTAACTGGCAATTCCACAACCATTTTCATACTTCTATAGGTTATAGGTGTCAAGAGACGAAAAAAATCACATGGGTAGCTTGGAAAATGTCAGTACATGGATGGTGTCCTATTCATTTGATCCAAGTTGATGAAAAAGACCTTGGTCAAAGGGAAGTCAAGTTGTGTGTTATCACTAAGTCGCCACACTAAGTCGCCGCATGTCAAGAAAAAAATAATAATTTTGAATCAATGAAATGAATAAGTTATTTCCTCAATTTTCTGAAGGTATTGATTAATTTTGAACTAATGATGAAAGATGAATGACTAACTTTTTATTCAAGATTTTTAGCTACAGAAACTGTGCACATTCCGTAGCTAAAGTCCAATTCCACAGCTGAAAAACCTCATTAGTCAAATCAGCCTAACTTTCTCATACAAAATCAGATTTTGATGATTCAAGTATCATTGGAAAGATTTCAACAAGATCTACATAATGAGAAATCCATCATTAGAGCTTGAAATGGTAAATAATGAAATAAATTTCTGAAAAGAAGCAACATTCCACTTGGGGCACCAATTCTAAAGCAGGTATAAATTCTTTTGATTTTTCCTTTGAGAACTTGTTTCATTAATACAAATTCTTAGTTTTGTGTGTAAATATCATAACTAGAGAGATTGATCACCTCTCTCCTTTGATAATCTTACATTCCATTGCATAAGAAGTATTAGTTTTTTTGCAGGTTCTAGGAGGAAGGACAAATGACTACAAGAGAATGGTGTCTCTCTAAGAGACCAATTTGTTTCATAAGAGGATGATCAATGACAAAGAGGAAATATGCTGATGAAAAATCAGATCCAAACAATTGAAAAATTTTCAGATACTATTGTCTCCATCACACCCATACTTCATAAGAAACCATTCACCTCATTTTACTTCATACTTTCCATTTACATTCACATACACTTTCCATCTCTTTTTGTCCATTCATAACCCACAAATAAAAGCAAGAGGCTCATTCACATGCTTATTGCCCATTGCCATTTCTACTCTCCATTTCCATCTTCCCTTTCCAGTCATTTTCATTTCGCAAATAAGCCCTGCTTCAATGAAAATTATTGAGTCCATAGTCCTTTGACTCTAAGTTCATTGTAAAGACACCTTGAGGCTTGCATGCCTTAATGGAAAGTTCTCATGCTAACAAACAATGGGAATACATTAATGTCCCTTGTTCATCAGATCTTCTAGGTGACTCAACATCGGCAAATTCATTCGTACCTAACAAGATGTGTTTAGGCATCTTGAATTTCATTGTCATTAATGGTGAGAATTCTCGTGTTGACTAGTGGCATCCATTAATGGTCACTAAGTCAACAATTTCCTGCTATGTTCGACATCAGTTTCACATAGTAGGAATTGTGCCAATGAGTTTTGAAGACATGGAAACTATTATTTTCAGCATTTTGGAGTAGATTCAACGAGTTTTAGTAGAAGAAATAAAAGGTCATCTTAACTCTTTATCCATGACTCTTCTTGTTAAGCCACTTGAAGAAGAATATGATCAAAATTTTTCAGCCACCACACATACAACTCATCCATTCCAAAGGGTAAGTTAAGGTACGTCATTTTCTAACTTTTTGACCATAGAATTCCATAAAAAGCTAGAATGATAATTGTTGGAAAAACATTTCTCTTCCTCATTTCATAAAATTGCCAATACCATCAGTTGGGGGGGAGGAATACATTCATATTCATGTCTTGACATGTCCATATCATATTCAGGAGCCCAAATGCTTCCAATATATATTAACTATTACATTGTTATTATGAGCATACAATGGCTTTTCAAAAAGTGCTTAAAGGATAAATTGGATACAAACAAAATCATGGTTGTCCCACAAGAACCAACCATCATGCAATCCAATAAAGATATACTTTGCAACAATAATCAAAATATCATTATGCAAAGTTCAAAGAGAAAAATAGAATGCAGCAAAAAAAAAAAATGGTTGTAACACAAGAACCAACCATGTTGCAATTCAAGTAAAACACTTTGTAGAAATATGAAGTTCTTAAATGATATCATGCAAAGTTAAGCCAAAGCTCAAGGGTCAAAAGAGTTAATGTAATATATATTGCATGAGGACATGAAATAACTTCAGTTGGGGGGTATGTTGGGTCTTGAAAATGTCATTCATTTCCATCACACTTTCACTATTATGTCCATTATATCACCTCCATTTCACTACTATGTCACTACATTCATCCCACTTTCATTATCATTGGGTCACATTTATGTTTTTCCAAACTTTATTAATTATTAGCCTTTTTAAGTGAATTTGTGGTTAAAAATTAGAAAATAATGTGCATATGCTTATACCTAACAAGTGGGTTGAGATTGTTGACATGTGTAGGTCAAAAGGAGGCTTCTAGAAAACTCTTATGTGGCACTCTAAGGCCAAATTCGAATTTGAGTGGAAAGAATCATGGGATCATGAGGATATGTGTCACATATCCTAATTGTATTGAAACTCTAAGAAGACGTGTCTTATCAGTTCCTATTTTGATTAGGACTCTAGAGGTAGAGGGAGAGATTCATGGACTCTCATTAAAGATGGCTTCTCATCTTTTTGTATAAATATGAGATCTCTCTCTTTCATTTGTTCGCTTGTTAGTTTTAGAGCTTGTGAGCTTGTGAGTCTTAGTCTTAGCTTGGAGTTTGTAGTTCTTCTTTGATGGCTTTGGAAAGCTTTGGAGAGCTTTGTTGTACTTTGTAATTTTGAAGAATTTAAATAAAACTTTAATGTTCTCAACATGGAAGGAGATGTGAAGTAGATGTCATGGAGCATATTAGAATGTAAGGTAGAGTAGATTTTATTTTGTATTTTTGCTTTGATTTCATTCATGTATGTCATTTGATTGCTTTCAAGTTTGATAGATTAGATTTTCCATTCATGCAATTTTAATTCATGTAAGTGTGTTAAACCGGTTGATTGTAGATTAATTTTTCTTTACATGTTTTTGCATCAAATAGTGACATGAGATTTGCCTCTCTGCTGACTTTGTTTTTTTAGCTTTTCAATTTCAGTTATGCTTTGATTTCAGCTTTATTCATTTTCTTTGTTAGTTAGTTTAGATATCAAATTCCTCATGTCATTGGCGTTATCTCCTAAAGCCATAGCTTAACCCCGAAAAGACTACTTGGCGAGCTATCGGACTATAAATGATGAGATTTGATTTTAGTTTTATTTTTCTACAATTAGATATCAAATTCCTCATATCATTGACATTATATCCTAAAGCCATAGCTTAACCCCGAAAAGACTACTTGGCGAGCTATCGGACTATAAATGATGAGATTTGATTTCAATTTTATTTTTCTATAGTTAGATATCAAATTCCTCATATCATTGACGTTATCTCCTAAAGCCATAGCTTAACCCCGAAAAGACTACTTGGCGAGCTATCAGACTATGAATGATGAGATTTGATTTTAGTTTTATTTTTCTGCAGTTAGATATCAAATTCCTCATATCATTGACCTTATGTCCTAAAGCCATAGCTTAACCCCGAAAAGACTACTTGGTGAGCTATCGGACTATAAATGAAGTGAATTGATTTTACTTTTATTAGTTTGCAGTTTTTGATTTTTTTGAGTGCAATAGCTTAACTTTTATTTCTGTATTTAGATAAATAGCAGAGATAGTGATTTTATGATCAATAGTTCATCATTTGTTTGATTTGAATAAAAACACATTTCCATTCTTGTTTAAGTACTAATTTCATCACTAGTATGTTTTGAGATCTTTTGAAGTGCTAAGTTTTGGAAGTTACTATAAGGGACATAAACCTTGTCTTGAAATCTACATCCATAATTGACCTTTAAAAGTATTCTTAAGACCTTAGAATAGGATTTCCATTTGCATTAGACACTTTAGGAGATCAACAAGAACAAAGCCCCCAAAACAACATAAACTATAAAACAACGAAGTGAGAAAAAAGGTTAACTAAGCACATATGGTGCACTTCATTAGTTTACGATCCCCGGATTGATAATTTATGTAGAGCAATTTAGGACATACTAAATTGACTAAACACTATCATTTCCTCCATAAAAGTTGATCAATTGACAATTTGTTTACGAGAGAGAAAATTCATCGATACCATACAAACTAATTGGGTTCTAAATATAAAGTTGTAATGCCTACCTTTTGTGTGTTTTGCACATTATGGAGATCAAAATATTGCTCCATCTGTAGTATCCATGTTACAGGATCCTTGCCATCAAACTTCCTCATATCTATATTTGTAACATGGTGGGTCTTAAATACAACATTGGATTCTATGGAATCAAAATTAACACTTCTTTTGTTCTCATGATGAGTTTCCTCTACTACCTTTTCGCCATCAGGAAGCATTTCTTGAAGCAACTTTGTCAAACCTCCTTACAAACCTTCCATGTCTTTCTTCAAATCTTCAATGTTTACTTCTAAACCATCCATATTAGATTCCACGTCAGCAATATTAGCTTCCACACCATTCATCTTAGCTTCCATGCCTTTCTTTAAACCATCCATCTTAGCTTCTGTTAATTTTTGTGAGAGTAAAATTTGTTGCACTTGGTCTCGTTTTTCAATATATCATGTTGCATTTATTCCTCTTCTTCATGATTCATGGTAGAGATTTTAGGTTTTCTATTAGATGTTTCCATTTTCTTTCTTTAGGGCATCAACTAATGATAATTATGTTTCAATATTCCCTTTGAATTACTTCAAACTAATTTTTCAAACCAAACTTATGAAATTTTTTAAAAAGACTACGCACCTTTTTTGTAGGTGCTCGATATTGAATCTGTTGTATCTCTATAATTTGGGATTTCCAAGGTCTAAAAGAGTCTTCTTTCCAAACCCACAATTCTGATCAAGATTGGATTCTCCAAGAAAGATTTATCCTAAATATCCCACGATGGTTTGATTATAGACCAGTTCAACAGAGCGAAATTGTACGAAGTTCCACGTGTCATTGTTTCGACCTTCAGACCTAGAAATGATATAAAGAATATCACAGTCCATCCTCTTTATGAAAATTTTTACGAAATTTTAATCGGATTCTCAGAGAGAAAAATTATGACTATTTTCCCCAGGTCACATGTTTGAGATATAATTCGGGAGCCTACAAAAACCCTAACTTCCTTGGATCATATCTCCGACAATATAGCGATACAAGATCTGAAATTTAGAACCGAGTTTCATCAAGATTTCAGTTCAAATGAGTTTTAATTTCAGATTCGGAAACCTCGTAGAAAAATAGTTATAGCGAAAAGTCGACGATGACTTGTTTGAAGTAGCAAAACCCTAGAATCCAAAGCTCTGATACCAAATGTTATGCAACCAACTCACAAAATAGAAGAAAAGATAGATCAACAACTTGAAAATAAGCCTCTTCGAGGGGGAAACCTCCTTTACATTACAAAAGTGATCAATTCTTTGATGATAAAAATGAAAATACGTCATTTCTATATATAGGAGTCTAACGGGTCCCAATACAATCAGAACCTACATAACAATGATATTGTAGGGGCACAAAAATAACAATAGTGGGCTTTTATGGGGCACAATAATAACAACATGGGGACTATATGGGCACAATAATACAATAAGGGGGTTTCACTAATAACAATAACGGGTTACACTAGTAGTATAGGGACCTAACATCTTTGCTTCGTAATCACGAATTCCTATAATTACATTGCGAATTCTTGTAATCGCGAATGCCTACAATCACATGTGAATTTTTGTAATCATGAATTCCTACAATCATGCACAAATTCCTGTAATCATGAATTCCAACAATCACATGAAAATTTCTGTAATTGTTAATTCCTGCAATAACACATAAATTCCTGTAATCACATGTGAATTCCTATAATTGTGAATTCTTGTAATCACAACCTAATTCCTATAATTGCAAATTCTTGCAATCACACCCGAATTCTTATAATCATGAATTACTTTGCTTGGCTTCACATGACAAATAAGTGCGATGATTGGATGAGGAATGAGGCTCCTCCTCACTCCTATTTATACACTTTCATGTGGTTTCACCTAACATGTCTTGTGGCACACTAACACACCAAGGCAATCTGACTTATGTGCCACAAAACCCCTCAACAACACATAAAAATTCATATCTCATGATAGAAACCTTAGATTTGAGTGATTTCTGCTATCCCTTTCTCCTCTAAGGGTTCTCTAACACCTACATTTGTCAAATCACTCAAATGCATCATGGTTTCACACCCATATGCTTCGATGCAAACCCCATTGGCTTGGGTTCTTAGCCCTCAAGTCACATTTGTGAAGCCCACTCCTCCAAATTCATCTGGCCTATGGTTTGGAGTACCTACCAAGCTACAAATCTCAACACTCCCTCTTAGCAAGGTAGGTGCTTCCAACACAAGGAATTTTCCATCATCATAACCACCGACAACATTAACCCACTTGGTGTTAATCACTGCAACATACTCTTTAGAATGAACCCTGCAATCTCAGTAGTGCCTCTTCTCATCACATCTAAACTTGAATATCTCAAAACTTCCATATGGATGCTCCCTCTAAAGTTGGCCTCCCTCTGAGTGTACATGATCTCCATTAGCTCAAACTATCATTGATATTGTGCTTGACATGGTTAGTCCCAGTTGCGGTCGAACATGAAACATCATCTCCACAAACCAGTCCTGCAAGAACTCATTCTCCTGGATCAGACATAACTCGTGCACATCCCTCCAATATTGAATATGAAACATCATGATCCAATGAGGAGTCTAACCTTCTAATCTGCAGTTCATCAAATGAATCCATCTTGATCATACAATTCTCGTCCAAGCCAAAGAAACCTTCAGGCAGTCCCAACCATCCGTGACAAGACATAGGAAGTCCACGATCTGTAAACTTCCACACAACATACTAAAGTGCACCAAGTTCACCACTAATCCACCAGAACTCCCAATCCATCTCACCATGTAGCCTATCGAGATCACATCTCCATGTCTTTAGTTGGATCCTTTTCTCCATGATATAGACAATCCAACTCCTTTTGAGCTGCTTCAATGTGCACATTCTAATTCATTGGACCTTCAAAGTAGCTCTAAAACCATTTTGTTTTTCCATGATACTGGTGTCTAGGATAGAATCTTAATACACTGACACTACCAAACCAAGTATCATAATGAGTCTACTTTGCACAACGGAACATAAACTGTAGTAAATCTACCAGTAGACAAAATATGCACAACTTTTTGTACAAATTATGTACAATAACCCAAATTCATTATATTAATCCATCTGAATAATACAACAGTCTAGGGCTCTTGTACCAGGGATAATGGACCTCATACATCCACTAGTACAAGAATACAAAAACTAGGGCTTGTTGTTTGTTGTAATGACCAAGAATATACCCAATACAAGATACTTTGATCATCTAGCTAATGTAAAGCTCCTCACATTTGTCTGGGTCGTACCATGTACACATATGCCCTGTATTCCGGCTCCCTATCTACAACATCTGCCTCTATCAATGCTCCAAGTCCATATGGCCACTGAATCTTAGCTTAAAAATCTACTCTCTCATTGATCGTTTGTCCATTAATGCATCAACACATAGAGACTCTTGTTGAGTTGTTCACAACTCCATTTATGAACAACTCAGAATTGCCCTTTGTTGCTCCTCAGCTACTCAGGGACTTTTTCCCACTATAGTCTTCCTACGTTGCTCTAATGAAGACTAACATAGGGTAGGAGGGCTGCCACCTATCACCATAAAATTTCTCTTCTCCAATGATGAACTTGGGCTATAAAATTTTGCTCCTTTCGCTGATCAGACCTACAAGATCCAACAAACTGTCTCTCCTAGTCTTACACTTGGTCCTCTCTCACACTACCCTCTAATAGAACACGAGTGTCCCATACATGTTGTATCATCTGCTCATTGGTCATGGCATCCAACTACTATGATTACCCTTCCTCTTGGATGTTGTTAGACTCCACAAATTGTCCTCTTCTAGGACCCCAATCCTACACCCTTCCTCCTTCAAGATGTTCATTTCTGCTCTCCAAAACACCTTGGATCTGAGCGAGACTTCCCTTTGGCTCTATAATCATGAATTACTAAAATCACACTATGAATTTTTGTGATCGCGAATTCTTGCACTCACATGTGAATTCCTGTAATCTTGAATTCTTGAAATTTTGTGAAAATTCCTGTAATCTTGAATTCCTGCAATCACACATGAATTTCAGTAATCGTGAATTCCTGTAATCACACATGAATTCTTGTAATCGCGAATTCTTGCGATTATTCATGAATTCCTATAATTGTGAGTTCTTGCAATCACACCTTGAATTTGTGCAATGGCGAATTCGTGCAATCACACCTGAATTCCTATAATCATGAATTTACTTGCTTGGCTTCACATGAGAAAGAAGTGTGATGATTGGATGAGGAATTAGGCTCCTCCTCATTCCTGTTTATACACTTTCATGTGGTGTCATCTAACATGTCTTGTGGCACAATAACACACCAACCCGATCTGTCTTATCTTCCAAAAAACCCATCAAAAATACATAAAAATTCATATCTCAGGATGCACACCTTGAATTTGAGTGATTTTCACTGCTCTTTTCTCCTCTAAGGTTCCTCTAACACATTCATGTGTTAAATCACTCAAATTCCTAATGGTTTGACACCCATATGCTTGCATTCAAAACCCACATGCTTGGGTTTTTGTCAGGCCAGGGTAACTCCAGAATGAGCAGGAGAAAAACTGATATCTTATTCATTAGCTAACACACATTTACATACATAAACATGACGGATCAGTTCATCTTCTTGATGTCTGTCCAGTTCACCCATTCGTTTCGGATTAGGTGTCAACATCCCCCCCCCCA